>CATKHJ010218948.1:0-19142 GCA_949750685.1 Vernicia montana | reverse complement strand
ACCTTAGCAGTTGAACTGGTGATCCGGCTAATGACCCGTGATTTTACAATTTTTAATTTTTTTTTACTATAACTTACTCTTATTTGCATTAGGGGTGAGCACGGGACTCGGAGATACCGAACTGTACCGAAAATCCGAACCGATAATATTCAGAACCGAAAAATATCCGTTGACTGTTTGACTTTCTCCGAACCGAATCGTCCCGATTTTTTTTTTTGGTACGGTTCTGGAGATTAGTAATTATCCATACCGAGAACCGTACTGAACCATCTCGAACCGAAACTAGAACCGATTTAAAGGGTTTATATATATATATATATATATACACACACACACACACACATTGATATTGAATTAGCAACATATTTAAAAAAATTCTAATTTTTATTAATTATAAAATTTCATTTTCAAATTAGTAGTTGCAATATATATATATATATATATATACACACTTTGATATTGAATTAACAACACATTTAATGAAATTGAATAATGTATAAGTAAAATTTAGTTTTTAATTATTTAAAAATAAAAAATCTTCGAATTTTCGTTTTGTCCCGTTCCGTACTGAACCGTCCCGTTAGACCCGAATCTCCGGGACGGTTTGGTACGGAGATTTTTTCTTACGGTTCGGTTCCGGAGATTTCATTTTAAAAATCTCCAAAATTCGGTTCGGTTCTGGAGATTTTCAAATTTCCGGATTCTCCAAAACCGTACTCAGCCTTAATTTGCATGTTTTAATGTCTCAAATGGATATTGAAACAAATAGAATATTACTTATTTTGCATCTTTTTCATATATTTTTCTTTATAAAAAATATAAGTTACCAAATAAATTATTTCATAATCTGTTTGAATAAATTATTAAAATTGCACATTTATTTTCATTTTTGAATTTTTTTTAATCATTTTGCATTTTCATTATATATTGTAAAAATTAGAAAATTTTCATTTTATTTTTAATCATTAATGTTAAATTAATTTTAATAACTAAAATTTAATTATTTTAAATTGATATATAATGTAATATAATAATAATTTAAATGTACATAAAATATTTATTGAACTTATTTATATATATATTTTTTTATATTTATAAATTGAAATATTTAATTTATTAATTTTTACTTTTGAATGGAAATTTAAATTTTAAATTCTAATATAATCAAAGAGATATAATTTATTTAAAAAAATAAATTTTAATCATAACAATTCTGACTGTCAATGCCTCTTTTTAGATTAATAAAAAGTTATACACTTGTCAAAAATACCACTTTTTTTTTTCGAAATTTGGAAAAAACTATTTCATCAGCATTTCAATAAGTATTTATCCTTAAAAAAGTTATACAATTATCAAAACATTCTAAAATAAAAATAAAGATTTTGAAAATTTTATTATTTATTATTTTATTATTTTATTATTTTATATTTTCAAAATATTTTTGGATAAACATGAAATAAATAAAAAAATATTTTTTTAAAAATATTTTATAATACTTATTTTTCTGAAATTTGAAAAAAAAAAAAAAAAAAAGCCTCCTTAATTAATATATTGAAATAGTATTAGTAATTATCTCATTATCAGGAAGTTAAAAATTCAACAAATGTTAATGTAAAAAAAAAAACCAAAAAAAAAAATTAGAAATTAAAAGAGCTTATAGCATGTGTATTTATCAAAAGAATAATATCCGAAACAAATCCGAAACCTTTTTTTTTCTTTAATTACACATAAGGAACAACAAAACCACTGAGGATTGCCCCCAAAGAAAAGAATAATGTGTCTTTTCTTGTTTTTTTTACTTTCTTTTTCTTTTTTTACCTTGCTAGAATTTCTTTTCCCATTTTCTTTTACTGGGAAAATAAAAATCCCAAAAAAAAAAAAAGGAATAAACCAAAAAGAGATTAAAAAAAAGGAAAATTAAAATTAAAATTAAATATCAACTTTAATTTACAGCCTTTCCACGAGAATAGCCATAGTAAGAGAGGTACCACTTGACAAACTTCTTCAATCCGGTTTGCAAATCGGTTGTGGGTTTATACCCGAGTTCTTTTCGGGCCAAACTAATATTCGCGTGCGTGAACGGTACGTCGCCGTTTCCTGGCATATCCACAATATTCTTTTTCGCTTTCATCTTCAAATGCTTTTCTAATATACTCACAAGTGTCGGTACCGTAACCGGTGACGTATTACCCAAATTAAAGATCCGGTATGGTGCGGGTCCCCGTTTTTTCCCGCCCGATCCGGTACTCTTCCCAGAAGTATCCAAAGAACCCACGCAACCTTTCACTATATCATCAATGTAAGTAAAATCTCGAGCCAAATCTACCCGATTTTTACCCCGATATATCGTGATACGTTTCCCTTGTAAAATATTTCTCGTGAACGAGAAATAAGCCATATCGGGTCTCCCCCAGGGACCATACACAGTAAAAAATCTCAATCCAGTAATTGAAAGACCGTAAATGTGGTTATAAGTATGGGTAATTTCCTCACCTGCCTTTTTTGTAGCTGCATAGAGACTCGCGGGCTGGTCCGTCCGATCAGATTCAGAGAACGGAACCTTATCATTCAAACCGTATACTGAGCTGGATGAAGCCCAAACGACAGCCGGCTGAGGATTAGCCGCTTTACAAGCCTCAAGTAGCGTCACCAAGCCGGCTATATTAGAATGGACATAAGAGTGAGGATTCTCCATGGCGTATCTGACTCCGGCTTGAGCCGCTAAGTGCATAACGTGAGTGAAAGCCACTACATCAAACAGCTTGGCTAAGAGCCGCGCGTCGTTAACATCACCTTCAACGATAAAGATCCCATGGTTGTTTAACAGAGACTTACGCGCTTTCTTTAACGACGGATCATAATAGTTGTTAAAATTATCAAGCCCAACGACACCGTCTCCGCGTCTTTTGAGGGCTAAAGAAACGTGAGTTCCGACGAAACCTGCAGCTCCGGTAACAAGTACAGACATACCACCAGTACGGTGGATCTGGGCTGAATTTCGAACCTGTTTTTCCCATTGAATACCACCCCAAGAAGCGGAGAAGTACCGGCTACCGGAATCAATAAAACTTTGAAAACTCAAGTAAGAGGCTGTCAAAGCAATCAAGAAAAGAGCCCACAAGAACATGGTGCTTGTAGAAGCAAAACACCGATGAAACTGGCGGTTCATGGTGTGGGCTCTATCGATCTTGAACTTACCAGGCGTAGATGGGAAGAGCTCCTCCTCTAACGACGGCATTTTCTTGATTTTCTTGATTTCTTGAATTGTAAAAACTGTGTTTGTGATTTGATGATAATGAGAAAGGCAGATGGGAATTGGATTTTAGTGAATTTGAGTTGTGTACAGATGCAGAGAAAATAATGGGGAGATTAATTTTCCTGCACCTGCCAAGAAAGGGAAAAATGGAGAGCTATATATAGTGGTAACCCACGCGTGAACGCGTTGAAGGACTGGGGACAGAGTGGAGGAGAGAGAAACCATAACAAAATCAAACACATAACAGATTGTAAATTATTTTACTTAATTTTGTATTATTATTATTTTAATACAAAGTAAAACAGAGTTGTGGTTTTGGACTTCTTCAAAGAGAGACAAAGACAAAAACAAAGTGAGTGATTAGTGGAAGAGAAAATTTGATTTTTTTTTTTTTTTTGTTATACTTATTTTATATATTTTTTAATTTTAATTGATTTTTTTTTTTGCCCAATAATTTGAATTGAAATTGATATTTTAGCTAAGGCTTGTTTATTGAAAATGGCAAACACATCAAGATAGATCACTTAATTACACAGCCAAGGCAAAATACAATACAATTAATATCTCCATTTTATTATCATATATCAATTCTAATTATCATGTTGAAATTTAATAATTTGCTTTAGTTTTAGCAAGGTAGTTGATTTTTATTTTTTTTAATTAATTATACTAAAGTCCATTTTATAGTTTAATGTATAAGTTTTTTTAGCATTTAAGTTAAAACTCGTTCATTTTTTTTTTCTTTTACATGTTAAAAAAATAATTTAATTATTTTAAAATTATTATGATGAACAAGAATTTTTCTTCTCGGATAATTAATTCTATCAGTTTTCAAGTATGCAATATTTTTATTTATATTTAAATAGTAATATCGAATAAATTTTCTCTATATTAAAATTATGGTATTTGAGTAAAGTAAAAAATTCATGTAAAAAATTCTCAAAATATTGAAAGAGTTAATTTTAATAAATAGTTATTTTAATTGGATATGAGTTAGATTTGATTTATATTGGATTTTTTTTTTTGTGATTAACTTGAATACAATCTAAATTTATCTTAAACTTTATACATAAACCTATTCAAAATGAACTCTAAAATTATTTTATAGTACAATACAAGAATAACAAGGTTTTTTTTTAGATAAATATACTATGAATTTTCATTCATGTACATCTTGATATGAAAATAAAATTATAAAAATATATATCAAGAAGTACTAAAATAAAACGGCTAGAATTTCTTTCAATATTCTTTAATCATATTGATAGAACATTTGAATTGACAACTCAACAGAAAGCATACTCTGTTTGGTGTCAATTAAACCACAAATCGACCAGTCCGATTATTCGAATTTCAATAGTAAATCCAAAACCAAGATAATAAATTCCAAGATTATAAATAGTTTAAAAGAATAATATGTTTTTATAAAGAATAACAGAAAACTAGGACTGTAAATGAGTCAAGCCGTTTGCGAGCGGCTCGGTGTTAGGCTCGATAAAAGCTCATTCGCGTTCGGCTCGTTTTATAAATGAGTCAAGCTTGAGTCTTACTTTAAAACTCGATTAATAAACGAGCCGAGTTTGAGTAAAATAAAACTCGGCTCGATTAGACTCGTGAACAGCTCGATAATAAGCTAGTAAACAATTTTATTATTATTATTATTATTATTATTATTATTAACTTAATAATTTTGACACTCCAAAAAATATATTTTAATACTCTTATAAAATTTTTGGTAATTTAATTTGATTAAAATATATATATTCCTATTCCTGATTAATATAATCTAATATTTTCTTATTATATAATCTAATATTCTAATTTTTAAAAATATATTTTTTATTAATTACTCCCTCCATTAATTTTTATATGACGTTTTTTGAAGGATTTTTTTTTTCAAAATATCTGTTACTTTAGGAAACCAATCAGATTTTAATTTATTTTTTTCAATTATATCCTTATTATATACTCTATAATTAATACACATATTATTCATTACTTTATAATCAATAAGTGTAATTTAGTCATCTTATTTTTTGAACTTAACGTAATTAATTATTTTTTACTCTTTGTGAAACAACAAAAAACGACATATAAAAAGGAATGGATGGAGTAATATCTTTATAGTATATGTAATGTTCAATTTTATAATTTGATTGATTTTTTTTTTTAACTAATTGGATGCTTTTGCTTTTATATTAGTTTTAAATATTTTTGTTATAATTATTTTATTAGAAATAAATATTTAGAATGTTGAGTATTTTGATAAATTATAAACGAATTTCAAAAGGAATTGAATTCGAGTTTAGCTGAATTATAATTTATTAACGAGTTGAGTTCGAGTCAATTTCAAGTTCGGCTCAAATTTAAATGAGTCAAGTTTGAACATAATTTCAAGTTCGATCCAAAGTTCAAGTTAAAAAAAAAAATATTGAACCGAGTCTGGACATGCTAAAATTTGGTTCGGCTCGACTCGATTGCAGCCCTATAAAAAATATCTATGAAATAAGAACTAATATATCTCATCAAAGATCAGAAAACTCTAGAAAGAAAATTAAAAATAAAGCAAATAATAAGTCCATACAAAAAAAAGTTACAAATTATTAATAGATCTTAG
Organism: Vernicia montana; assembly: GCA_949750685.1. NCBI lineage: Eukaryota > Viridiplantae > Streptophyta > Magnoliopsida > Malpighiales > Euphorbiaceae > Vernicia > Vernicia montana. Next base: position 13,269 of record CATKHJ010218948.1, on the reverse strand, counting down.
AAAACTCTAGATGAACCACCACTGATAAAAAAAAAAAAAAAAAAAAAAATGTGTTCGACAGTGGCTAAAAAAAATTATTCAAAAAATTAAAGAAAAAGAACATAGAATACGGCTAGAGTTTTAACAAGCAATAGTGATAATAAAATTTTAAGAATAATAAGTTATTAACCATGTGAATAATATATTAATTTTTTATAAAATCTTTTATTTATAGCTAAGTAATGTATTTTTATTTTAATATTATAGGATTTAATTTAATTTTTAATTATTTATTTTCAGTTGAGGGAAGTGTTGTCGACAGTTGAATATTGATATTTAGTTATTTGATGAGGAGGACATGGGAGGCATGCCATTGTGAAAGTGGAAACTGGAAATTATTAATAGTTACGTTAGAATAGTATTTAGCAGTATTTGACACCGAAAGAACCGGTCATGGAACAAAACACCAAAACAGTTGGGTTGACCCAAGAGACAAATTAAAGAAACAGGCATAGTCCGTGTAGCCAGTAAATTCGGTTTTTTTGGTGAATATAAATTCGATTTTTCCCTTAACTCTCTCTCTCTCTCTCTATATATATAAACTTAATTAATTATATTTTCTTACTCACTTATTAATTAATACTTAATTATCTTTAAAATTAGTTATAATATATTTTATTTAAATAATTTTTATTAAATAAAATTTCAATTTGAAATAATTAAATTTTAAAATTTTCACTTTTCATGTAATTAAAAAAATAATTAATTAATTAACTTGAACATAGTTTATATTAAGATTTATATTAATTAATTTTATGTCACATTTTATACACATTTTATATTTTTATTTAATGTATATTTTTTAAAAATATTTTAACATACAATAAAAATTATTTTAAAATATTTTTTAACACGCGATATAATTCAAACTTTTGTACATTAAAAAATTTAAATAATAACTGCTATAAATTAAAAAAAAAAAGTGAATATTAAATACTAAAAATGAAAAAAAAAATTAAATATTAAATGCTAAAAATGAAATATATGTGCACAAAATTTAAATATATAAATAATAAAAAGATGTTTATTATTATTAACTACAAAATTTAACTTTAAATAGTGCAGAGGAGTGATATTCAACTATGTTATGATGTTTCTTTGGAAAAAACAAAAAAAAAAAAAACTATGTTATGATGTTAATACCTTATTGGTCTCGAATATTTTATAAAAGTGTAAGGAGTGTGTACACTTGTACGTAAATCAAGTTAGGATTGAGAACTTTTCCTATTGGCACGTTATAAAAATGTTAAATATATTAAGATTTGAGTTTAAAGCTAATATTTAATGCTTTATTAAAAAAAATCAAATAAAGAGAAAAAGGAAATTAAAGTTGAAGATGACAGCGGATGAATTTTTTCATTTCATGTTAGAATTTGCTATGGATGGAGTAAGGATGGGATGAGAAAGAAAATAAAAATAAGAGTAAAAAATATTTTATTTATTGAGTGCATTTAGTAAATATAAAAATAGCTCATTTTATATTTATACTCATATAAAACTTATTATTTAATATCATAAAGAATTAATTTTATACAAATATAGAAAATGATATATATATATATATATATTAGTCAGTGCATCATTCTTTTTTTATAAATTTAGTTTTGATTAAAAATTAAATTTAAGATATTTCAATCGTAGAAATAATTTTGATATTACTGAATTAAAACTTATTAATTGTCCGATTCATCAATAATTTCTCATTTCTATTTAAAAAAAAAATCTAATTTCTCCGTATTTCTCTTCACAAATTTTATATTTTTGAACTTTTTCATACTATTTGCTATTCCTAATTAAAGTTAGGAAATAAAATTTCCATAAACAAATGGAAAATTCCAAAATTTCATGTAATATATATTCTTTTTTGGGCTTTTGACCAAAAGTTTCTCATTCTCTCTCTCTATAATTTTTCTTTTTGCCAGCTTGATAATTGCGGTGACAGATAGGGCCCACCAAAGTTAAGCTTGCTGGCAAAATCACACAATATCTCTCTTTCTTTTATCATTGTATTGTATTGTCTCCTTCGCTCATGTCTCCTAGAAATTTCCATGACACTTCTTTTTTTCATTTATAAAAATTAATTATGATGTGGTTTTATTTTAAAAATAAAAAGACATCGGTTTAGACTTTAGAGTTTCTGACGCAGTAATTAAGCACACAGGAATACTCTCAAAATCCAAAATAATAAGAGTTTTCAATGTTATTTAATAAAAATTTAAAAAGATGAGTAAACTTTTTTTACTTACCAAACTAACTTTTGAGTCCCTTTTAAGGTTATCTTCTCATTCTTTTGAGTAATGCTTTTGTAATCAGACGGAGGAATAAACCGATCTCTTGACCGGTTTGCAGTTTTATCTTTCTGACTATGATTATAATCGAGTCGAGTCGAATTTTATCATTTTTATACTCGGCTCAATATTTTTTTCCGAACTCAAACTTTAGATCGAGTTTGAAAATTATGTTCAAATTTGACTCATTTAAATTTTAGCCGAACTCGAGCTTGACTCGAGTTTGATTTGTTAATAAATTATAATTCAGTTAAGATCGAGTTCGATTCGTTTATAATTTATCAAAATATTCAACTTTTTAAATATTAATAAAATACTATAACAAAAATACTTAAAACTAACATAAAAATAAAAGCATCCAATAAGTGAAAAAAAAAATCTAATCATAAAATTGAGTATTACATATATTACAAAAATATTAATTAATAAAAAAGATATTTTTAAAGATTAGAATATTAGATTATATAATAAAGAAATATTAGATTATGTTAATTAGAAGTATATATATTTTAGTTAAATTGAATTACCAAAAATTTTATAAAAGTATTAAAATATATTTTTTGGAGTGTCAAAATTATTAAGTTAATAATAATAATAATAATCAAGTTGTTCACGAGCTTATTATCGAACTGTTCACGAGCCTATTAATCGAGCATGTTCGTGAGTTTATTATCGAGCTGTTCACAAGTTTAATAGAGCCGAGTTTTATTTTGCTCAAACTCAGCTCGTTTATTAATCGAGCCTTAAAGTAAGGTTCAAGGTTGACTCGTTTATAATACGAGCCGAAGATCGAGCCGCTCGCAAACGGTTTGGCTCATTTGCAGCCATAGGTCCGACTGATCCAACCAGTCGATTCAATTTGGTGCCATTTTATAGTGCTTTTTTATTTTTTATTTAATTAGAAATAAATAAAACCCTAAATCTCTAACTCTGTCGTTGTCAACACTTATTTATTACAGAAATATAGAAAAAAGAAATTGAGAGAATAGTATTTTTATATATTTTGTGTACAATGAATTACAACCTATTTATAATAGAGCTAGTAATACAATAAAAGAAATAAATGTTGGTGTTCCTAATTAAGGATCAACCTATAAAGAAAAATATATATACAACTAATTAGAAATACACATACAACTAATTATGAATATCTATGCTAACATCCCCCTTCAAACTCAATATGGCAATGAATTTGCTAAGTTGAGTTTGCAAGATAAACCATAAAATCGCCCTGTGGGATGAGCTTTAGTGAAAACATCGACTATTTGATCAACAGAAGAAACAGGAGAGAGTCAGAGTGTCTCACTAACAAGATAGTGTTGAACAAAGTGACAATCAATCTTAATATGTTTGGTGCACTTATGGAAGACATCATTGTGAGCAATCTGGATGACACTTTGATTGTCACAATATATATTTGTAGCATTGGATTGGGAAACTCTCATATCCTATAATAACCATCGCAACCAAAGAAGTTCAGAAGTAGTGTCTGCAAGTGCCCTATATTCTTCCATTGTACTCGAGCAAGAAATTACTATTTGTTTTTTTACTACGCCAAGAAATAAGGGAGTCTCCTAAAAAGAAACAGTAGCCAGTTGTAGATCTTTTATCTGTGGGATCCCTTGCCCAATCAACATAAAAAAAATGCACATAACATCAGTGAGAATTGTGCAGAAAAATGAAAACCATGAAATAAGGTACCCTTAACATAGTGAAGGATACGAAGAACTGCAGTGAAGTGAGTAATGCAAGGGGCAACCATGAACTGGCTAACAATATGAACTGTATAAGCTATGTCTGGACGAGTGGCAGTAAGATAAATAAGACTTTCAACCAATTGTCTATAGAGAGTGGGATCATCCAAAATTGTTCCCTCTGCAAGTGATAGTTTAACATTAGCCTCAAGAGGAGTATTTCCAGTCTTATTGTCTGTCAAATTGGCACGAGTCAAGATATCAGTAGCATATTTGGCATGAGATAAGTAATGGCCTGTACTGTGGGATGAAACTTCCAACCTAAGGAAGTAACTCAAATGACCAAGATCTTTCATCTCAAACTGGTTGCTAAGAAACTACTTCAACTATATAATTCCCTGCAAATCCTCTCCAGTAATAATCATATCATCCATATATAACAATAAAAGATTGTATCCTCTATTTGTTTTGCGAAGAAATAAAGCATTATCATAGGGACTAGAAGAAAACCCAAACTTGTTAATTGTGGAGCTAAATTTAGCAAATCATACTCTAGGAGCCTGTTTAAGACCATATAGAGCCTTGTGAAGATGACAAATTTTACTAGGTGGATGATTGTAGCCAAGTGGTGGTTTCATATAGACTTCCTCTGAAAGATCCCCATTAAGAAATACATTTTTGACATCCATTTGAAATAGTGGCCATTTTCGTATAGCTGCTACGACAATAAGACTTCGAACAGAAGTGAGGCAAGCTACCAGAGCAAAAGTCTCCTCATAGTTAATACCATACTCTTGAATAAAACCCTTAGCCATTAAGCGGGCTTTATAACGTTCCACTTATCCATCAGCATGTGTTTTAATCCTACAAACCCATTTGCATCCCACAACAGTTTTACCGACTGGTAGGTCAACCAAATCTTAAGTTTTAGTCTTTGTTAATGCGTGCAATTCTTTCTGCATAGCTTGCTGCCAAAAAGGATTAGTACTGACTTCTTTATAGGAGGAAGGTTCATGTAAAGAGACAATAACAGAGTAACAATGATAATCACGAAGATAAGATGGTGGTTGACATACTCTAAGAGGAAGGACATATGAAGGAGTAGGTGGGGATGTAGAATCCTTAGATGGGCTAGATGTTGTAGGTTGATCATTTGTTTGTCCTGCATCAACAATGTTAGGGGAAAAAGAAGGTTCTTCATCTTCAGGAAATAATTCAACTGAAGGATTACAAAAGAAAGGTGAATTATTTTCAGATAATTGAAATTCAAAGACTGTGAAAAACATTTTATGTTCCCAAAAGGTAACATGTCGAGAGATGAGTAGCCTTTTAAAGATAGGATCCTAACATCTATAACATTTATGCTCAATCCCACAACATAGGAAGCAACATAAACGAGCACGAGGTTCTAATTTTGTGCATTCATGCGGCTATAGAAAGACAAAACAGGCACACCCAAAACACGTAGAAGATTATAATCATGGGAGATACCATACAATCGTTCATAAGGAGTTTGATTTCAAATACTTGGAGAAGGAATATGATTGATAGTGTAGACAACTGTTAGGGCAACTTCTCTCAAAAAATGCTCAAGATAAGAGGTAGGAATTAATAGGTTGCAAACAATGTCCAAAATATATCTATGTTTTCGTTTTGCATGCCCATTTTGTTAAGAGGTACTAGGACAAGATCGTTGAATGGTAGTTCCATGTTGTGAAAGTAGATGGAGAAGTTTAGAGTCCTTGCATTTCATAGCATTATCTGTTTGAAGAGTTTTAATAGTATAAGAAAATTGAGTTTTAACAAAATTAGCAAAAATTTGAGACAATTGAAAATGATGTTTAAGGAAATATATCCAAGTAAACTGAGAATAATCATTGACAAAGATTACAAAATAAATGGCACCTTCCATAGTGGCTATAGGAGATGGTCTCCAAATATCAGTATGCATAAGATAAAAAAATAGTAGAAGAAACAGAAGTACTATTATTAAAAGGCCAAGCATGATGCTTTCCAAGTTCACGAGAAGTACAACTAAAATTTTCATGTTTAATGTTTCTTAAAACACCACTAGAACATAAAGACTTCAATCTAGAAGAAAAAATATGACCAAGACGAGAGTGCCAAAGATGATGAGATAAAAGCAGCACATTGAGACACAAAAGCAAGCACAAAATTAATTTGAGAAGGAAGTTGTAGGGATGATAGTTCAAACAAACGATCAACTTTGCTGTCGATCCCAAGGATCTGTCCTGTCTGTGGATCTTACACATAACAACCACGATGAGAAAGTGTAAGTCAAATCCAAGATCACAAAGTTGTACAACATAGATAAGGTTTAGTGGAAGCTTAGGAACAAGAAAAGTGTCAGGTAAAGATAAATTGGACGTAGAAATATGACCAAAGTGACTGACAGATAAACGAGAATTATCAATAATATGTATAACAGAAGCATGAGACATATTATTTTTAGTTTTGAACATGCGAGAATCAGCAGTCATATGGTTACAACAACCAAAGTCAAAGAACCAAGAGAAAAATGTACCTTGGGTGACAGATAAAGCAGAGGAAGTAGAGGTACCAATAAAGGATTGGGCTAAAGCTTGTTTCAAGGTATTGATGTCTATCTGACTAAGAAGCTCATTCAAGGTTGAGGAATCACTAAAAGACAAATCCTCAGTAGTAACAACTATTATTTGAGTAGAGGCCTTACCAGATTTGGACTTGGATTGGTTGTACTTTCCAAATCCTTGCTTAGCTTGTAACTTAAAACATTCAAAAATAAGATGTCTTGGTTTGTGACAATACCTACAAGTTTTGCGTTGTGATTGAAAAGATGTAGAAGTAGCCAAGACTGTGTCAATAAAAGGGACAAACTGGTAAGATCTCATATTGATCAAATGGGCTTCTTCATTTAATAACTCTATAACCATAGTGTCAAGATTTGGAAATAGATCCCTATGTAATAAAGAAGATCTAACATACTCAAAGTCATCATTTAAAGCCAAGGTAAATTGATAAACTTGAAATTCATCTTAGTCTTTGGCATAGAGCTCAACATCACGATGATCATGCCAAAGTGGTTCAGATAGAGATAATTGGTCATATGCAGCAGTTATCTTAGATAAAAAATCATTAATAGACTGACATGGTTTCTGATGCATGCGACTGAGAGTACCATAAAGATGAAATCAATGAATGGCATTTGTAGTTGAGTAGCGTTTGGACAATAATTCTCATACCTCTTTTGCAGTGTTAAAATGCCCAAACTGAAGCTTGATATATGAAATACAAGTGTTTTGTAACCAAGTAAGAATTTGATGATTCTTACTATCCCATTCTTCAAAGCGCTGAACATATTTGGACGGCTCCTCGTCTTTGTCTTTGCTTGGTTTAGTCTCATCACCATTAACATAACGCCATAATTTTCGGCCTCTAAGGAAGCTGGACATTGCTTGAGACCAAAGGACATAATTTTTACCATCAATAATATTGCTAATAGGATGAGAGACCTCAAATTTCTCCATGGAGAAAATAATAAGTACATAAAAAAAATGTAGAAAATATGAATTTTAATTTAAAACCTGATTTTGGAGGCAGAATCAGGTAAAAATAACCCCTAAAAAGAAAGGACAACTTTGTGAAGTTAATGTGCATAGAAAGATCACAAGAAAATTAACTCCAAAAAAAAAAAAAAAAAAAAAAAACAAGAGAGATGTTTAAAAGCCAATATTTGGTTTTGATACCATATTACAGAAATATAAAGAAGATAAATTGAAAGAATAATATTTTTGTATATTTTGTGTACAATGGATTAGAACCTATTTATAATAGAGTTTGGAATATAATAAAGGAAATAAATATTGGTGTTCCTAATTAAGGATCAATTTATAAAGAAAAATATATCACCTATAAAGGAAAATATATGTACAACTAATTAAGAACATATATACAACTAATTAGGAATATGTATGCTCACACCCCTCACTCTCAATCTCTCTTTCATCTAGTTCTCCTTCTTAGTTCTCTCCTTTATCAATTTCTTAGATATGTTCCACGAAAATATCAGTTTTTATTTTGGAGAAAGTATAGTAAACTACCATGTAATTTGACTTTTTTTTAAATGGGGGCTGAGATTTTTTTCGTAACACTTTAGTACATTGTTTTTGCCACCATTAAACACTTCACTGTCAATCCACTAACGCCGTTTATTTTTGCTGACGTGACAAGTTTTTCAGTAAAAATAAAAAAGCATTAGTGGATTGACAGTGAAGTGTTTAAAGATGACAAATATAAGGTACTAAAGTATCATAAAAAAAGCTCAATCCTCATTTAAAATAAATATCAAATTACATGATAATTTACTGTACTTTTTCCTTTTATTTTTTAAGCAAATGAAACCCTAAAATCTTTAACTCACCCGCTTTGGCACATTTTCCCCTCACTCTCAAACTCTCCTTCATTTAGTTATCCTTTATCTATTTATTAGATATGCTCCACTAAAAAATACTCACCATTACTGAAATCAAGTCACAAATTTAATGAGAATTATCAAAAGTTTGAGTTAATTATATTGTGTAACCCATAATATTAATCATTTTGGTTAATTAAATCTCTTTAAAAAAAAAACATAATTTATAAGGGGATTGCTATTGTCACAACTAATGATGTAAAATATTTGAATTTGACTCGATTTTAATTGTGTAAAATACTTGAAAATTAGAATTCGATTAAACTTGAGTCCAGTTTGAGCCTCGAATTTTTTAATGAAATCGAGTTCAAACTAACACTGTTTCGATTCGACTTAATTCGATTACACCCCCTAGCTACAATCTAATAAATACCATAATAATATTTGCCCTAAAATTCCTTCATTGTCCGTTTGGATGATAAATATTTGAACTTTGGATTTGGATTTAGATCTGGATCAAATCTCATGTTTGGATTATTAATATTGAGTGGATTTAGATTTGATTCAAATACCTAATAAAATTTACCAAGTTCAAAAACTTAATATTTCAAATTCTCTTTTTTATCTAATTATTTCAAATATATTCTTTCTATCTTTAACCTAAAATCTCTATTTTTTTTTTCAAATTTTAAATTTCAAATTTTTTACACTCCCTAAATAAAGGATTTATAAATTTATAAATTTCAAATCATAGATTTGAAATATAATATATATATATATATATTTTGAAATAAAATAAAATTTCATTAATTATCATTGGCCGAATACAAATTCCAATAGAAAATGACCTGACATAGAATCAACACCCTAACAAGAGCAAACTGATTCGCAGATCGCAAATGTTCAACAGAACATCCAACTGCCATATAGTTGGTTTTAAAAAACTGAGACTGTAGTAGTGAAACAATGTGACAAATCATTGTCTTCTTTGCGAGCATTTGAAACGCAACAGTACATAGATATACCACTAGACTCATAATAAAAAAATAACTTCCAACAATGGAAGACATAACAAAACTTCCAATAAGGGAAGACCAAATAACATAAAAAACAAAAAACAATCTAACAAAAAATAATAAAATGAAAAGTATCACCCTAACAGCAGTAAGCACAAACCCATTCACAAGCATATGGTAAAAACGAAGATGGATAGGCGACGGCGGAAGCAAGGAGGTAGAGATCGAAATCGAGCAGAAGGAGCATCGAGCGATGGTAAAGGAGGACGTGTAAGTAGAAAACAAATAAATGGAGCAGGTGGTGGATGTGATAACAACAATAGGGATGAAACTATTCATATCAACTCTAACATAAGATATTGGAACCACCGCCGATCAAAAGAGAAGATCGGCGGTGATTTAAGAAAAAAACTTAAAGGAGAGCTAGAGAGAAAATGAGAATGAGAGACGGCTAGGGTTTCGGGTCTATCATTTCTTACGTTCAAAATTTTTTAACACGTAGGCTAAGTAGGATTATTGCAGCTTTCAACGGCTTTGGAAGGTGTGAATGATTGCAAGCAGTAACCAACGCATAAATTTTTGATGAGGAGTCTATACATATATATAGTAAATAAATAAAAATTTTCTTACAAAATTCAATAAATAATATTTTGAATTTACATTTCATTTTTTTTTATTAGAATAATGCTAGATGATACAAGTTGTGTAAAAAAAAATTGATGTAAACCAATGTAATTTAAACATATCATACATTAAGAAATAAATAAATAATAATTACCCTTATTTTACATCATAAGTTGTGTTAAAATATTATATAATTGCTCTTATTGTGTCAAATACAATTGCGTTATTTATAATTATCCTTTTTATTATTCTAACTAAATACATTTTAAAATAAATTACTTAAAATTTTCATTAATATATTTCAAAATAAATTTTCACTCAAAATCTTAAATTTAAATAAAATTGCATTGTCAACTTAAATAATAATAATAATAATAATAATGCATTAAATTTACCTTACCCCATATAAATATGTGCTCAAAATTTTAAAATAAAATACATCAATTTACTGTAAAGAAAACTGTTACTATTTTTTTTTCGCAATATCATATATTAAAGACTTTTTTTTTTTTTTTACTCACTCTCTCTTTATATTATTTATTTACTTTGAAATTTTAGAAGGGCCCAAGGCCTATTGGCTCCAATTAAATCTCAATATTGGTCCTAAAATATTAAAACTACTATAACATTTTATAAAATTTCAGAGTGTCCCCAACTTCTGAACCGCGACGATCTTAGAGTATGGGTAGCCATAAGAACACCAACCACGTGTAGAATCCATACATGCTAATCATTCTCTAATGTTATCATGTATCTAATCAATAATAACATACAATCGCATCACATTCTTATAATTTCAACATGATATCACATCAATTATTCAAGTTCTTATACACATCTATCAATACATATACTCATAATATATTTCTTATCATATACAATTATCACTTAACATCTCTTATAGACATATGAACATATATATCTTAGTTACACACATGGAGCTCTATACAATTTTATAAATTTACACATATGATTATAACAAATAAGAAGTTATAACCTTCACATGCAAGCCCTCAGGAGTAGCATCATTACTTGAGGATCTTCTTGAGTTTTCTACATAATCTTCTAAATCTTGCACACACACACACACACAGATATATATATATATATATATATATATATATATATATATATATATATACCTTTAGAACATGTATATCAGTTGTCATGATTTACTAACTTCCCTGAAAAATAAATAATCACCACTAATGAGAAAAAAAAATCTCAATGAGTGAAAAATATACTGTCATAAACTGTGTGGCTTGGTATTTAATGCTAGCTTGCAATAACAATATAGGGCATATATATATATATACCTTTAGAACATGTATATCAGTTGTTATGATTTACTAACTTCCCTGAAAAATAAATAATCACCGCTAATGAGAAAAAAAATCTCAATGAGTGAAGAATATATTGCCATAAACTGTATGGCTTGGTATTTAATGCTAGCTTGCAATAACAATATAGGGCATACATGTACTTAGATCATATAAAACAATAGAATCTTGACATGAACAAATAAAGGCAGTTGAATGTGTTGACATGTATAAGTGAACATGTAAGCAATGAATAAATAACATGTGAGAAAAGGAACAAGTGAACTATTTAACATGAATTCATTTGTCCATACCTATAATATGCTCTTAAGTATATGCACACACATTAAATTCTCATTATCTACTTATTCTCATTTATTCTTTATCAACTTCACTTATATACTTCTAAAGGTCAGTTAACTTTACTCTTCTTCAAGTTGTATATATATAATTAAAACTTTTCATACTTAAGATCCATTAACAAAATCATATATATAACTAACACAAGTCACATATGCATCATACCTATACTTGTACATTTTTAAAACTTAAACACTTACTATACTCTTACTACTATATGATACTTCAATTTTTAATACACATTCCTCTTGATAGTATATCACCAGACGTAACACAACTTAAAAGTTTTATATATAAATCTCCTTTTTGTCAAATCGTTATTCTAGTACATATTAGATCCTCATACATTTCTCTTACTACATAGTGCCTTTAATACATTAACTTATTATTCTTATCATAATTATACTTCTTTATTACTATTAATTACTTCTCACTACTTTCATTCCTCATAACTATATATATTTATATCACCACTGATTATATTTAATTACATAGCACATTCACCCTAATTCATAAACAAACATAATAATTAAATTTACCTTATGTATCTTAACCAAATTATCATATGATATCTTGTTAAGCTCCATATTCATATACACAATTCAACTTACAATTTACCACCTTAATTAGAAGTCTTCTTTCCTTCATATACCACTATATATACATATTCACATATCTTGATATATACATAAGCACTCTCTTCCAGATCAATTCACTCCTATCACGTCACATATATCACTACTAGAATTTATTAAATTAGTGACAAATTTAATCCGTTGCTATTAACGACGGAATAGCGACGGAAAAGCGGACTGAAATTGTAAAATAAATAGCGAAGGATTTGCGATGAAAATTAGCGACGGATTAATCTGTCGCTCATTTTTAGCGACGGATTAATTCGTCGCTATTTTTGACAAGTCAAACCGAAACGCACCGTTTTATTTAAAACTTCTTAATCCGTCGCTATTCCCTCGCTAAAATTGAAGATCTAAATAAAACCTATATCTTTTCTTCTTCCCCTGGCTGTGAACCCTAATTTCTTTCTTTGTTTCTCAATCTCTGTTCCCTTTCTCTGCTTCTCCATCTCTTTCTCTCTCATTCCCTCTTTCCTTCTCTTCCTTATCTCTCTGAAGACGTCTGTTTGTTGGTGTGCAACAAGAAGCTTGGAGTTTCGGGGGGAGCAATTTGGCGGAAATTTGCAGCAGACCACCGACTCAACTGACCACCGGAGCTCCACCGAAAATCGATCTTTCAGGTGAGTCATTCCTTCTTCCTTTCAAAGATTTCAATTTTTTTTTCTGTGTAATATTTTTTCTGTTTAAATTTTTTTTTCTGATTCTGTATTTATATATATATATTTTTTATTGTTGTTGTTTTTGTATTTTTTTGGTTAATTGTTGTTTAATTTTTTTTTGATTGTTATTGTTTCTGTATTTTTTGGTTTATTGTTGTTTAATTTTTTTTTATTCTGTTTTTTTTTTTTTAAATATTGTTGTTGTTTTGTATGTTTTTAGTTTA
>CATKHJ010218925.1:0-10037 GCA_949750685.1 Vernicia montana | reverse complement strand
ATAGGGTGGAGCAAGTTCATTTTGTCTCTAATCCTAATATGCAACAAAATAATCCCTACTCTAATACTTACAATCCAGGGTGGAGGAATCATCCCAACTTAGCATGGGAAAATCAAGGGAACCAAGGAGGCAATCAGAGACAACCTTATCAAACCAACTTTCAAGGGAGGAATCAAAATCAAGCACCACTTGAAAACTAACCTTCCTATGAAGCAGCTTTGGAGAAATTCATTGGAGCTACTGAAAAAAGGTTTGATAAATTGGAGAAACAATATGACAAGTTGGAATCCAAGGTTGATCAAATAGCTAGCCAAAACAGGAACTTGGAGATGCAAGTGGGTCAATTGGCTAGGTCATTAAACACAAGAGCCCAAGGTACTTTGCCAAGCCAAATTGAAGTGAATCCAATCTAGCATTGCAAGGCAATTACAGTGAAGTTTTGTGGGCAAGTAAAAGAGATGGATGGCGAAATGATGGTAGGTGATGAGCAACAATTATTCTTGAAGATACTTCCTCCAAGGAAGAAATAGAAGATGAAGAGGAACACAATGAAGTATCTAAACCACCACAAATTCATCCATATGTGCATTCCATTCCTTTTCCTCAAAGATTGAAAATGAGTAAATTAGACAAACTCTATGAAAAAATTTTAAATTCTTTTAAACGACCTTACATTAACATTCCTTTTGCAGATATCATAACTCAAATGCCTAAGTATATGAAGTGTCTTAAGGAGCTTCTTTCTAATAGGCAGAATTTGGAAGGAATTAAAGTGATTGCACTTACAGAATAGTGCAGTGCTATAATCCAACGCAAGATTCCACCAAAACTAGAAGATCCAGGAAGTTTTTCTATTCCTTGTGCAATTAATGATTTTAATTTTGTCAAAACTTTGTGTGACTTGGGTGCAGGTGTAAATTTAATACCTTTTACTATTTGGAGGAAATTGAAACTTGGAAAGTTGATACCTACTAAAATTTCCTTACAATTAGCAAATAAATCCATTAAGCATCCGATTGGGATTGTAGAGAATGTTTTGGTGAAAGTTGGGAAGTTCTACATTCCTGTGGACTTCATTGTACTTAACATGAAATAGGATACTGAGATTCTTTTAATTTTGAGAAGACTATTCTTAGCCACAACTGAAAGTTTAGATTTTTACAGGTGTTTGTGGGTATCACCACTAGAAGCCCTCACGAGACTACAACTCGTCCTCTATGGGATCACCTAGCGGTTTAAAGGCTTGTTGCATATGCTAAATGCAATCGTGATTTCCTACGAAAGTGGACTAGTTTAAGTTTTTTTTTTATTTTCTTTTATTTTTGCTCGAGGACAAGCAAAATCTTAAGTTTGGGGGTGTGATAACTCTATTTTCTTAAAGTTATTTTATCTGTTTAAACTCAAATTTTGGTTCAGTTCTTGAGAATTTAATAATATTATTACGTATTTTGATAAATAAATAATTATAACAATTTATAAATAAATTATATCATGTTTTGAGTATTTTATTTTATTTTGCAAAATAAAGAAAAATTTCGAGATGCTATACAAAAGAGGTGGAGATTGTCAACAAGTATGAGTACCTAAATTAGGTTGCCTAATATATGCAAATTGTCAAATGTGAGTGCCTAAATTAGGTTGCCTAATTTAGGCAAATTGTCAAATGTTGGTGCCTAAATTAGGTTACCTAAATTTTGTTGACTAATCTAAGCCACTGATGCAGGCAATGATGCAAGATGGTGAAAAAAGAAGATGGAAATTGCCTATAAATAAGCATTACCACCACTCCTTTAATTCAATCATTCAATCAAGAAAACAATATTTGGAGAGTTTATATTTTCTTAGTTTCATTTCTTTCTATTTTCATTTTGATCAAGAAGAGAAGTTTTGGAGCTTGCGTACGTCAAAGATTGTATCATAAAAAGAGTTCTTTCTAAATTTATTTCTTCAATTCAATAATAAGTTGTTATTATGTTTTCTATTAGATTAATTGTTAATTTAATTATTTCTTTCTTGTTAACTATGAGTAGCTAAATTTCTTACCTAGGATTTAGATATAATCTCTTGATTTGCCTATGGCTATCTTTGTTTAATTGAGTTGGTTTTGATTATTGGAATTAATCTTTTATCTTAAAACTTAATGCTTGTGAATAATTGATTACTATTTACATGTTTAAAGATATTATGTGAAGTAGCGAGAGTGGAAGTTTAATATTAGTTCATTGAGATATTAAACCTAGGGAATGTGTTGCTTAGAGATAAGAACACTCATTTGTGATTATTTAAAAGATTTTCATAAAACTTAATGGGTTTGTGTTAATTGCTTGTGATCACAAGAGTAGACATAAGGTTAACATAAATACTTATGTTGTGTCTTGAGATAGAACATCATATAATTTAGGAAAATCTAATCATTAATTTCAATGAAATTAAACCAATCTAGAGAACATAGAAAAGTCATAGGTAATCAATTTATGAAATCTAAATTCTAGATCTTTTTCATATATTGAATTTATCTTTTAATATTTTTTTTTCTTTATCTCAACAAAATCAATTTTCTAAATAATAAAGTAATTATAATTTTAGTACTTGACAATACATTCCCTGTGGATTTGACACCCTACTCACATACTATTACTTGCCACGATCTGTACACTTGCAGAAATCGCGCAACAAAAAGTCTTATATCTTATGCGAAAACAACTAGATCACCTTCTGTTGGACAAAAAAATAGAAATCAAAGAAGTTTTGGAATTGATACATACAAATGCATCAATACCATTTGTGAAATGGTTAGTGGGAGTTTTTCCTGCTTCATTGTATTTACATATATATCAATGACCTGTCCGAAAAATGTTAATATAATGAAGTGTTCACTTGAATCTTTTGAATTGTTTAGGGAATTCAAAGTGAAGAGGAAATTAAATATTAAGGAATATTTCATGCAAAAGGGAAAGAGTATCATTAACCCTTTGATCTGATCAATATGGGGAGAACTCGATTATCAAATTTTGAGGAATTCCCAAAATTTTAATAGCATATAATCATAATTCTTTTTTGAAAAACCATATCTGATGGTATACTCAAAAGAATAAATTACACCATATATGATATGATGTAGTAGATGATGAACTATAAAAATTTTGTTTATCTCCTTATGGAGATTTACAATAAATAGCATTCTATTCTTGACTAGAATTCTCTCCAAAGTTTATCTAAACCTAACTCATATGTGATATGATAGCGTTAGATGTCAAAATCTTACTTGTGTTAAGATTGAGATGCCTAGCTTATTTGATAAGCTGAAGTTAGATCATTGGAAGATAATTCTATAAGAGATAAGGTTTATTGGATATCCTAAAGGATGTTTAGGATAATACTTCTATCTTTTGCATAACAAAGAGTTGTTAACAAAGATGTTATTTCTTGATAAAGTGTTTACTCAAGAAAGTGAAATGTTGAGAAAGATAGAATGATTGAATGAAAGTCATACAATAATATCCAATAAAATAATCAAAGTAAATTTGATTGACCTTGTGAAAATTCTAAAACTAACTAAGTGTTTATACGTATAAGCAGCCAAAAAAGTTTAATAAAATATCTAATTTTTCTAAAAGATATGATTTCCTTTATATGAATGCACAAGAGTTGTACATTCATAATGAAGCAAATCATAAGATAGTTAAATATCTGATCTTTAGAAAAATATGATTTCTTTATATGAATGCACAATAGTTATACATTCATGATGAAGCAAATTGAGAGATGATTCTATTATAGCTATATACGATATAGCAATGCATAATGATTATGATTTTGACATATAGATGTCAATACTAGTTTTCTTTCTTTGAAGAAATACATAATCATGGAATAAATCTAAAGGCTTAGAGTCTTAAGAAATTTCCAAAGTATGCAAACCTTATGGAGTTGTATCATCGCAAGATCAATCCTTAATGTACAAAAGGATAGTGGGAGTATGCTCACCTTCTAATTTTGTACATGGATAACACATTAGTTGGTAAAAGTATTAATATGTTTGAATTTGAAGAATGGTTTACCATTACTTTCTTCATTTAGACTTAAGTTAAGTAATTTACATTCTTGGTAATTCATATCTATAAAGATAGGTTGAAAAGAATGTTAAATCTTTCTAAGTCTACATTTGGAAAAAGATGTTAAAGTGTTCAACATGGTAATTCCAAAAGTATTATTTCTTACAATTTTGATATCCACTTTTCGAGGGTTAATTCCCTAAATATCCAAGGAAAGTATGGCTTGGATTCCTTATAGTTCGACTATAAGAAATCTAAATTATACAAGAGTTGTATAATGGGCCGGATATTGAGAATGTTGTTAGTATGACTAACAAATTCTAATCTAATCCAGGATTAAATAATTGGAAATATAATCAAAACTATCCTAAAGTACTTGAGAAGTACTGGAGATTTAATTTTGATAAATGTAGAATGTTACTACATTAATGATAGAGAGTCTACCATCATGTTTGTTATTGATATGTACTGAAGTAACAATTTGCTAGAAAAGTTCTAAGTAAAATTTTGTTATAACACTACAATAGCCACATTTGCTACATGAGATGTTGCAAATAAGAAGTTATTTTGGGTTCATTAGTTATGAACTGTTAAAGAGTTCCTCCAGTAAGTTACATGTATCTTTCTACTATAATAATAATGGAGCTTTAGCTTAAAGCAAAGGAACTCAAGCCTCACCTGAAGTCCAGAATATTTCAAAAGGCAATATGATATTATCATATCAATTGTTGGAATAGGGCATTCTAGCCTTGCAGAAAGTAGCGTTGGCCATTAACTTGGTTGATCCATTGATTAAAGTCAAAAGATAGTAGCAGTTATACTTCATCTTAAAAAGATGAGTTTCTGATACTATGTGTATGGCTCTAGTACAAGTGGGAGATTGATAGCAGTATATGCCCTAGGAGTTATATAGTTGTTGTGTAATAGTAGAAATAATAATACCCAATGGCATAATAAATATATTCTTTATATTAAAGAGTTTCATATTATTAAATATAGTCCTTAAGTAATTTGTAAGGGGATCTATTCTCAAATGTTGAGAATATGAGTGACATATCGCTCTCAAATAAATACTTTAAATATATTCATGGTCATAGGATTATTGACTGGACATCATTAATCCATAAGACCATTACCTCTACTTGTTTTCTATAATCAGTATGTAATACTTATGTTTATAGAGGCAGTGAGTCTTATGCTGCTTGACATGTGATGTCGATACAAATACGTGGATATTCATAGGATGAATAGTCAAACTGTGACGTTAGATGATGATAATATGGAGTTTTACTACTTGTCAATTATTCATCATCTAGGTCATAATAGTGCATATAGTCCTTTGACTTGAGGGATGCTATATCTTATATATATGTGATTAGGATTTACTACTGCTTACATAGACGTGCTATTCATGTACGGATATATGACATGTGATGGTTCTAATTAGTTATATATGGAGATAAGTGATCGTCAAGATATAATTCATTACCTTGAGTAAACGAGGTTAAGATCCTATGCTATCTAGTTATTCTTAATACCAAAGCTCCTGGCAAGGACACACAGATTCACTGGAAAGAGTTTCTAGTAGGAATATAATTATATTAAGAATTAAAATCAAGATGATGACATAGAATCGAGGCATATTAGGATTTGACATAAACCATTACCCTAGCCGAGATTGTGATCTTTAATTAAGGGATTCAAGTGCATGATTATTTATGATCGATGGTCCATGCAATGTTTAAAGTAATCAACTATAAAATCTATTTAAGTAGCCGTGATATGCTTTGCTAGGCATCACTCATGACTTGTAGGACTAAGTGTGAAATGGGGATTTCACATTAGTAGATAAAAATATTTTCTCATTCTCATTGCTAATTAGACATGAACTTAGAAAATCACACACTCAATAGTAATCACCAATCAAGTGTAAAAGGTTTACCATAATAATTAATTAAAGTGTTTAATTAATTGGTTAGTGGTAAAAGGATTGAACTTGTAATTAAATTTACAAGGACCTTAGCATGTCTTGAAGTTTAAATCCATAAAGGTTTCATTTCAATTAAATCTTAATTTGTATTGGATACAAATTTAAAGGATTAAATTAAAAATACTTTAGACTAAATAAATCAAAGAATTAATTTTAAACTTAATGGAAACCCTAAACACATATGATGTGGCCAAAGCCTATATATGATATGGAAAGAGGCAATTTAGGGGTTAGAGAAAATTTACTATTTACTAAGCTCATTAGATGGGTTTAGGGGTTAGAGAATATACACTAAGGTTAAAATTGTGTTTTCCACTTTTAGCTAATGGAAATGTCAATTAAACCCTCAAAGGATAAAATGCTCATTTCACCAATTGAAGTAGTAAAGTTCAACTTTGCTTTTTCACAATTGGTTTAGCTAAAAGGGGTGTAAGAGACATTTGATTAGAAGACTTAAAGGTTAAGTCTTGGAAAAAATATAAAAGCCAAGAGTTTTTATTATCTTAAGTATGAAAATTCATTTTTGCAACTGAAATAATTTCTAAAGAGAAAAGTTGAGAGAGTTAAAAGGAAAGAAGAAAATGCTTTTTTCAATTTTCTTTTAATTTTCAAATTTTTTTCTTAGTTCTTTATGAAAGAACAAATTGTTTTCAATTGAAAAATGAGTTTAGTCCAAAACAATAAAAGGGAAAATCTAATCTTCCAAAGGTTTTTGATGGAGGATCTTGAATCAAAATTGGGTAACTAAAAGAGAGATTTAAGAACATCAAGAAAACCAAAAGGAAACTTGAAGATGAGCTAGGTGTGGATGATCTAGAGGCTTCACACTTAGAGAGCTCTTTGTTAAAAAAAGAAGGATCCATCAAGAGGTAATTAGATTACTCTTCTTTCTTCTTTCTTTACATATGTGTTTTACACACAAATTAATTGATTGCTTGAATAAAAATTGGGCTACCATTTGGTGAAGTTAAATTTTGAAATGTTCGAAATTTCACCTCACCGCCACGCTTCCTCTCTTGATTGGCGCCACTCTTCCTTCAATCACAACTATCGAATCAAAAATAAATATCAAACAATTATCAACATTCAAACAATGATCAACATTCAATGAAACCTTAGTCATAATTTATGTGCATTAAAATCCCTTCATTACAAGATCCTGATCTCGGCTAAAATCATGACGAATGTCAACCATAATACCAAGTTCATATGACCACATCACGATTCTAATTCTTGATAATTAGATTACAAACTAGAAACTCTTTCTAGCTAATCTAAAATACCTTGGCTAAGACATTGTATCAATAACAACTTTTCGACATAAGTCCTTTTCTTCGTATATTCGAAGCAATGAATTTTATCTTGGTTGATCACCTGCTTCACTGTATAACTAGCTATAGGGCCATCACATGTCATATATAAGTGCATGGCTAGCACCGATATGCAAAAAGAATAAAACATAACTACCTATATAATAAACGATCATGTCATTTAAGGTGAAAGAACTATATGCACCATTATGACCTAGACGATGATTGATTAACAAACATTAAAATCCCCTGTCATCATTCATCCAACACTACAGTTCAACTCACTTATCTCATAAATGTCCACATATTTGTCATGACATCTCATGTCGAGTGGTATGTGACTCACCACTTTTACTACCATTAGTATCTCATGCTAACTAGCTAGGAAGACAAATAAAGATAGTTTTTTTAGATTAGCGCGATCCAAGTAAAAATACTATGACCATGAATATATTTAGGCCATATTTAGTAGGCCGTAATCAATAGCGTAATGTAATGAGAATTACATTACGTGTTAGATTACTTTTTTTGGTTGTGTAAAAATTTTTTAATGTAACGTAATAAGTATTATATTATTAATTCTCCATGCCTTAAAAAAATGTAATGACCATTACATTCAAAAAAAGTATGTATTGCTCATTACATTTCTAATTTGCTATTTCCTACTTTTTTTTTACAATATTTTTTTTCTTCTTTTTGTTGCAATAATTTTTTTGAATGATATTTTTTCTTTTTCTTTACAATAAATATTTTTTGCATGGCTTATTTTCATTTTTTTATGAATTATTTTTTTATTATTTAAAAAAATTAATGATATGTTTTTTTTTTTACAGCAATTTTTAATGGCCTAAATTTTTTACAACAAAAAGTTTTTAGTTACCATTTTTCTTTTTTACAACACAATTAATACTTATTCTTTCTTTTATTATATTAATTTTAATATAATTAATTAATTTAAATAAATATAATTTAAAATTCAATATTTTATTTTGATAATTATAAAATAATTAATTATTTCAATTATTACATTATATGATTATTTCATTTACACTTTCAAACAAAATAATATAATGCTCATTACATTACATTACATCTTTATTACATTACATTTTTCATTTCATTATATAGTTTATTATATTACGTCATACCAAACGTTATTTTAAAGTACTTGTACTAAAATTAATTGTCATTTATTCCCAACTCTTGATAATATTCTATCTAACAAGTAATTTAAGAAATATATCCTAAATAAATTAACAAATATCATTATATAATAAAGAATACATTTTATTGTCATAAGGGAATTTATGTTACAGATACACATATACAAGTGTGGCACTAAGTTATACTACAATTGGCACTAAGGCATACTACAATACTAACATTAATATTAACGAATTTTTTTATCGGTAAAATTTGTTTTATCGCGATTCCGTTGGTATTTAATCAGTCGGTGTGAAGAAATATTTTGTTTTTCTTCTACTCCATTTGTAAACACTGACAGAATATATTCCGTTGCTAAATTTCGTTTGTATTCAGTAATTTTGTATTGGTATTAATTTAATGGTTTATACTTTGGCAAAAAAAAAAATTAATAATAAATTTAATGGTTTATAATATATATATATATATATATTTGGCAAAAAAATATTACTGTAGCATAAAAATAGACAACTGGTGAAACCAGGTGACAAGTGGAAGACTATGGCTTACACAGACAAGTTTAAAATTGTAATCTTTATTTGGTTTTTTAACTAAAATAACATTTTACTTTCGCAGTAGATGAGTCCACTTTTTGTAGGAGTTTTTTTTTTTTTAGGGAAACATATTATAGGAGCTTTAGATATCACGGGAAGTGTATACATGTTATTATAATATGATATTAACATACCTGGCTGCAAGGCGAGGTAACTTAGGCAGCTGCCTAATGCTTCTCCAATAAAGAGGTTTCATACTTTTAATTTTTTTTAGGGTTTTGTTAATGATGAGTCTAATTTCACCAAATACTGTTGATTGTGGGTCCCTCGAAAAGATAGAATCTATAAACAGAGAAAAAGCGAGTCAATGGCTCCGAGGGGCTGATCCCCCGGGAGAGACTCCGATGCTTAAGTCAGTAATTGTTTGAGAGAGAATGTAATTGAAGTAATTCAAGTTATCGAAGTAGTGTTCATCATACCTGTGAAGTTTAATCTTTGAGGTATTTATAAGAGATAGATCCTTACATGAATTGAGTATGCATTTCATTGACCAATTTGGATTAGGATGACTATTTGCATGTTAGCTTGACCTTATCCTTCTAATATTCGGATTTTAGGTAGATTAGGCAGCTGAGCTTGACCCATTATAATCCTGATTTAGTTCGGTATTTTTTGTCCCTTATCAGAAGCCCCTCACTCCCTAGTCTGATTGAGAGTATCGAAGAGCGGGCTAAGGGAGTAGATGTCTCCTCTCATTACTTGTGATTCACCTGAATGCTGCCTCATTCGAAAATGACTCTAAATAATATGCGAAGCCCCCCTACTTCTTGATAGAGGTTTTAGATAATATTATGCCTCTTCAATCGAGGACTTAGAATATCTCGTGCCTTACTCACAGAGGACTTTAGAAAATCATGTCTTACTCTTGGAGGATTTAGAGAAATCATGCCTTGCTCAGGAGAACTTTGAATAATAATTATAATCT
>CATKHJ010218855.1:0-16177 GCA_949750685.1 Vernicia montana | reverse complement strand
TAATAGCTATTGTCGGGTATAGTTGTAGTGAATTATTGTGCTATTAAATTACTTGTCTTGGTAAAATTCTGGCTAAGGAAAGACTTGGTACTTAAGAGTGTCATTCGTGACCCACCTCTCTTTCCTGGGAATTTACCTTGTGATGATTTATTAGTACAATCGTTCTCACTCTATTCACCTGTGCAATAGTTGCAAGGTGAATTTGTTATTATTGGTGGAAGTAAAAAATCCGAATTCCACAACAGCCTATAATGATATGTTATACTTTTGTTCTAATCTCCCAAAATCTGATGGAATCATAGTTAATACTTTTAATGATTTAGAGCCAAAAGCAAAAAATACAATTGCAGATGGAGTTTGTGTTCCTGATGCAAAAACCCCACCAATTTATTATGTTGGACCTTTGATTTCTGGGGGTAGTAGTACTGGTGGAGTTCACCATGATTGCCTGTCTTGGCTTGATAAGCAACAGAGTAAGAGTGTGGTGTTTTTGTGTTTTGGAAGCCTTGGGTCTTTCTCTGTTGAACAAATTAAAGAAATGGCTAATGGGTTAGAGAGAAGTGGGCTTAGATTCTTGTGGGTAGTGAAAAATCCTCCAAAAAATTATGATAATGAGGGAGATTTTGATTTGGAAGCTCTGTTTCCTGAAGGATTCTTGAACAGAGTTAAAAACAGAGCAATGGTGGTGAAATCATGGGCACCGCAAGTTGCGGTTCTGAATCATGATTCTGTTGGCGGGTTTGTTACACATTGTGGGTGGAACTCAGTTTTAGAAGCAGTGGTTGCCGGCGTGCCAATGGTGGCGTGGCCGCTGTATGCAGAGCAACACTTGAATAAGAATGTATTGGTGGAGGATATGAAGATGGCAATTGCAGTGGAGCAGAGAGATGAGGATGGGTTTGTGATGGGGACTGAGTTAGAGAGTTAATGGATTCAAATAAAGGGAAAGAATTGAGAGACAAAAGCCTGAAGATGAGAGAAAGGAGTTTGACTGCTTGGGCAGAGTCTGGTTCTTCCATTAGAGCTATTACTACGCTTGTTGACCTATGGAAGCAAGGTTGAGGATAGTAACTGAGACTGGAATATCATTTTACTATAAAAAAAATTAATAAAGAGAGTGTATTGCACCGGAAATATTGAATAATTATAATTTCTTTAGCCATGATAAAGTCTTTATCTTATAAAAAAATTTATATGAAAAAATTAAGTGAATGGTTGAATTTTTTTTTTTTTTTTTTTGAGAATAATGAATTATTGTTTTAATTGAGTGCTAATTAGTTTCACTCATATAAGAGTTGTTATGATTGATGATTAAATGTTAATTATAAATTTTAGTTTTTAGTTGTTGTTGGTTGAATTTTAAAATGTTATATTTTTAAAATTAAATATCGTATTTATTAAATTAATAGTTGCATCTTAAATGTATAAATGTTGACTTACAATGTCTCTTAAAGTATGCGTTTGACATTGTAATTAAATTATTTTTAACAAATTATTTTATGTTATTTTAATCTTACTAAATTATGATTTGAGAAAAAATATATATATTTTTTTTTAATTTTTCTTAAATCATAGTTTACCAAAGCAGTAAGAAATATTTAGGAAATAAAAAATATATATCAAAATGCAATTTTAAAATTACCTAAAAATTTAACGTCAAATGAATACTAAATAGGCTCTAATTCTCTAAATCTTGATAGTATGTGCCCATTAAATATTTTCAATATAAAAATTGAATGAATATGACCAACATGTGGTCCTAGAAAGGTTGATTTGAATATGTCCAAAAAATGCACTAGATAATTAAAAGGCTTAGTACTTCAATTAATTTCCTTATCAATCCATACTAACAAAGAATATAATTACTGCCGTGCTACAACAAGGACAAGGAGATCATGAAACAAAACTAGAAGTCCTATTAATTCCTCATTTCCTTGTAATCTTGCAATTGCGTACGAAATTCGAATTTGCTCATTTCTAAAACCAAATTAATTGAGCAAAGTATCAAATTATTGCCATTCTTCATCATATGATTATGAGACTATGAATGCAAAGTTCAATACAAATCGGTTGTCTAGTTAAACTCCTTGTTTTCTCAATCACTACTGGCGCTTATCTTTTTTTATATAATAGGAATTCATTTATCCATCAACAGTAGTTTGATAATTATATTCCTTTGGAAAACTTATTACACTTTCCATTGAGCATGCAATGAGACATTTTTACTGCATTATAAGTTGTTGGATTATCATTTTTATCAGTCATTTCAGTTTACCGGTTTGTATTTTGCCTGCTCATTGATTGTAGTTTGAAAGGTTGATGTATTCGGGAATAGGGTAAATGAGTAAAAAAATTACTTAATTTTAGTGATTTTTCAATGTGATCATTAAAAAAAAAAATTATCGAAAAATATCTAAACTTTCAAAATTTTTGCACTTGGTGGTCACTAGCTTGAATCCCAACTTGAAATGATGACTTGAACTG
This sequence comes from Vernicia montana, assembly GCA_949750685.1. Lineage (NCBI taxonomy): Eukaryota > Viridiplantae > Streptophyta > Magnoliopsida > Malpighiales > Euphorbiaceae > Vernicia > Vernicia montana. The sequence goes on along the minus strand of CATKHJ010218855.1, from coordinate 13,693 downwards.
CCACGTAAAATTGACTTTCTGACTCAGCATGACAATGATGTGCCACATCATCAATTTTTGTCACGTCACCATGACACATGAATTTACTTGTCAGACTCAGAATGGCCCCACTTTTTTATTCTGATTGATTAATTATCACCATGCATGGGTTACACGTATCCACAGATTAGGTGAAATTTTTTTACCGTGTCTGCTGCCTTCAATTTTCTTTCTTTGTTTCTAATTTTGTCACTACAATCTCTCAATCTCTCTCTAAAAATCCCTATAAATCGCAAATGAAATTCTCTCTCTCAAATTAATTTAGGGCTTGTGATTTATATGATTAGATGAAAAGGTTGAGCGGGGAAATTGGTGCTCAATTTTGGAGTGTTAGGTTAATTAGAAATTAGGAATTAATTGAGAAAGTTTAGGGTTTGGTGAACGAAGGAAACATTTACAGAGGATATATGACAGTGGGTTTAGATTTACTTGATTAAAAGACAAGCAGTGATTTCAAAACAGAAATTAGCTCGAAGAAAATGGATTGGAGGCACAAGAAGCCAGAGGAACTTGCACCTGATTACTGTAATTGTCCTTTTTCTGTTTGTAATATTGTTTGAATGGGATCGATGGGATGATGTTGATTTTGTTTTTTTGTGTTGGTACTTGGTTGGTAGGTAGTATTGAAGTCTTCAATAAACAATGAAGCCCACACTTATAATGAGGGATAATCACTTGCATCATGGAAAATCGAAGGTAATATAAATTAGGGTTTCAGATTTGGATTTTCTTTTTCCGTGAAATATTAGGCTTTTGATTTGTATAAATATAAAATGTAGTTTAATTAGATGGCTTTGTCAGGCTGTGGATTGTAGAGGGCGAGAGGGAGAGATTGTACATAGAGATGAAGAGATGAGGAGATGAAGAGATGAAGAGAGACAAGCCATATAAATGAGAAAGGAGGAAAAGAGAAGAAAGATGGTCAAAAAATTTCACCTGGCTTCTTCACAAGTGTCTCGCATTCATTGGAAAGAGTAAAAAAGTGGGGTCATTCTGAGTCATACAAATAAATCCAAGTAGCATGGTGACATGACAAAAATTGATGACGTGTTGTCTCGCTGTCATGCTGAGTCAGAAGGTCAATCTTACGTAACAGTCCATATCATCATTTTAGGCTAGAATTCAAACTAGTGACCAATAAATGCAAAAATTTTGAAAGTTTATGTATTTATGATCACATTGAAAAAATCACTAAAGTTTAGTTATTTTCTGACCCATTTACCCATAATTTTGATGTCACCTGGAATTATAAATTTTGGAAAAAAAAAATAATTATTACTCCTATTATCCAAAACACCTCAAACTGTATTAGTATGTATTAGTATCACCCCAGCATTCTCATCCGTGTCTCCAATTTTCTCTTTGGACTCTCCAAAGTTGGTTCAATTCTCTGTCAAATTTGGATCTTTAATTCATGGCAAACTTGCTCATACCCACATGATAAAAGCTGCTTTCAAGCCCTGTCTCTTCTTGCTTGACAACCTTCTTAACATGTATGGCAAATGTGGTGAAATGGTACAGCTCAAAAATTGTTTGATATAATGTCTGAATGAAGTGTGATTTCTTATAATCTTTTGATTTCGGGATATGTCGAGATAGGTTCTTGTGAGAAGGCTATTGGGTTGTTTAGTGAATCTAGAATGGCTTGTTTAAAGCTTGATAAGTTTAATTATGCCGGTGTGCTAAGCGCTTGTGGTCAAAACAGCGATCTTGGGTTGGGTCAAGTGATTCATGGGATGGCTATTGTTTGTGGGTTGGGGAAACAAGTGTTTCTGACTAATTTGTTATTGGTATGTATTCCAAATGTGGGTTTGTTGATTAGGCAAGGCTTTTGTTTGAGTTTTCTGATGAGTTGGATAATGTTTCTTGGAATTCTTTGATCTGTGGGTATGTTATAATTGGTGCATGTGAGGAAATGTTGAAACTGTTAATAAAAATGCATCGAACTGGATTAAGTTTGAATACTTTTACGCTTGGTCGTGCCTTAAAATCATGTGGTTCAAATCATATTAGTATGACAGAATATGGTAAAACACTTCGTGGATATACTGTCAAACTTGGGCTGGATTTTTTTTTTTTTTTTTTTTTTTTTTTTCCCAAGGAAGATAATTATGTTAGCATTAATAAAATGGCAAGAAGGCCATAAACCAATTCAAGAAATAATAGGAGCTCATGGGATACAATAGATGGACCTACAGTCCAATTACTACACTATGACTGCAAATGAGTCAAACCGTTCGCGAGCGGCTTGGTATTCGACTTGATAAAAACTCGTTCGCATTCGGCTCGTTTTATAAACGAGTCAAACTTGAGCCTTACTTTAAAACTCGATTAATAAACGAGCCGAGTTTAAGGAAAGTAAAACTCAGTTCGATTAGGCTCTTGAACAACTTGATTATGCTCTTGAACAGCTCGATAATAAGCTCAAGAACAAACTTGATTAATAAGCTCGTGAACAACTTGATTATTATTATTATTATTGTTATTATTATTATTATTATTATTATTATTATTATTATTATTAACTTAATAATTTTGACATTCCAAAAAATATATTTTAATACTTCTATAAACTTTTTGATAATTCAATTTGACCAAAATATATATACTATTGATTAACATAATCTAATATTTCCTTATTATATAATCTAATATTATAATCTTTAAAAATATTTTTTTTTATTAATTAATATCTTTGTAATACATGTAATGCTTAATTTTATGATTGAATTTTTTTTTTTTACTAATTGGATGCTTTTATTTTTATATTAGTTTTAAGTATTTTTGTTATAATTATTTTATTAATATTTAGAAAGTTGAGTATCTTGATAAATTATAAACGAATCGAACTCGAACTTAATTGAATTATAATTTATTAACAAGCCGAGCTCGAGTTTGAGTTTAAACGAGTCAAGTCTTGAGTTTAAACGAGTCAAGTTTGAACATGATTTTTAAGCTCGAACTCGAAAAAAAAAATATTGAGCCGATCTTGAACATGCAAAAGTTCGGCTCAGCTCGATTACAGCCTTACACTACTCCAATTATCCAAATAAGGGTTTTTTGAACAGGGCTTCAAGCCCAATACACTTGCTCTAAGGCCAAATAAAAAATTTGAATCCCTAAACTGGCCCTGGCCCTTGCATCTTCCAGAACCCTCACCCTCGTCCTCATCTGCCTTCGTCGTCGCTTCTGGAGACAGAAAGAAGAGAGAAGGAACCGGTGTAAGCAAGGCGAGCTCAGCTGGACTATCCATTGTTGGGACTGCATTGCTCGACATGTGTGCGAAAACTAGGTATTTGGACGATGCAATGTAACACCCTAATTTTTTTTAATTAATTAAATTAAATTAAAATATTATAAAAATTTATGTTTGGTAAAATTAAATGTGAGAATAATAAATTTTATATTTTGATACTTAAATATTAATTTTTAAGAATTTTTGAAAGTTAATTTTATATTCAATTATTTATAATAAATCTAAAAGTAGTCATTTTTCAAGTTTTAATATATCAAATTAAAGTATATTTTATAAGAAATTTAATGACTATTTATTTGTAATTTTTAGATTTAAAATGAAATTTCTACAAATTTTTAAAGATTAAGAGAGAGAGAGAGAGAGAGAGAAAACCAAAGACTCCCAAGTGGCAGCCTTGGGTTGGCTGCCCAGTTGCCTAGAAAAGGGGTTGTTTGCACACACACAGAGAGAGAGAGGAGAATAAGAAGAAGAGAGAGGTAGGGGCAGCCGGTAGTTTTTAACTCTGTCATTGGATCTCCAATTGATGTACTGCCAGTTGGGTTAGAAATATAACACCCATACGAAGCCAACGAGACCAGAATCACTTCAATCAGACACCGGACAGTGTCGAACGCGCGTTTAAAAGTTGTTGCTGCAAATTTCAACAAACTCCGGCGACCGAAACTTTAAACGGTCATATCTCTCTCGTTTGAATTTTGATTCAGGTGATTCAAGATTGCGTTGGAATCCTCTCTTCACAAGCTTTCTTTTGATACCTATTGGGTCATGAGGGGATCAACAAAGTAAGAGAAATCAACCTGTGAATCCAGCAACTTTCCGACGAGATTCTGGCCACTATTCCAAGCAAACCTGGTATTGTTTTGAAGCTCGTGAGCCCAAGAGCATTTTGGTACCTACCACGACTGTTAATGTAACAATCTAGGTCTCTGAAAACCTAGAAATACATTAAATTGTTCAAAATTAGGGTAGATTTTATGGAAACAATAAAAATAATGTGTCTAGAAGTGAAATTATTAAACAATGATTAAAGATTATAAGGATTAATTATACTAGTATGGGATATTTAAAATAAATAGAACACAAGTTTGGACAAAAATGAAAATAGAAAAGGATTTAAAAGAAAGATAGTTAAAATTGGAGGGAAAGAAAGGAAATAATAAGATAATGGGGAGGAAAATCTAATTAATTAAAAGTAATTAAAAAATAAAAAATAATAATAAATATATAGATAAATACCACCAGACATTCCAATTAAGTGGTGACAACTATCCCACTAACACTAATTATGTAAACCCACCAAACTTATCTTTTCATTTTGGTACACTTTCATTTTCATTTCTTAAGGAACAAAAGTGAGAGAGAGCCTTAGAGAGAGAAAAATGCTTCGGCTAGTTAAAGAAAATTGGAGAAACAAATTGAAAAGGTAAGGGATTTAAATATTTGCTCTTCTAATTAGTTGTTAAGTGCTATGAATTATTTTGTTTAAGTTAAATTGTTGAAATTTTGGTTGATTTGGTTGGAGAAGCTTCGGTCAAATGGATTAAAAATAAGGATGAAGGTTATAGTTCATCCATGTATAATAAATAGAGTTAATTAAGCTTATGAATAGTGGGGATTAAATTTAGAATTAAATAAAGTGTTGAATTGACAAGAAAATGAATTGGAAATAGAAATGGAGGATTCGGCCAAGTTAAAACAATTTAGAGGAATATGAGTTTAATTTTGTTTAAGTATAAATTAAGTTTAGTTAGGTAGATTAATGATTGATTATGAAAGTATTGATTAACTAAATTAATATCTAGACGATAAATAAGAAAAGAAAATGGAAACCTATTAGAGTAGAATTATAAACAAAGAATTGAAAAATAATAATATTAACATTAGAAAAGAACTAATTGTAATAAATATTTTAAGTTGCTTTGGATAAAAATTCAAATCAAGAATGTGAGTCAATTACTAAAGTTAACTAAAGAATTACTAAAAATAAAATTATAAACAAGTTAATAAGTGACAATTATCTTAACTAAATTATTAATACACAATTAATTAATTGTAGCTCCACAAGGAGATACGAGAAACAAGGGTGACCAAGAAATCTAGGATCACTAATTATGACTACAGTGAAGAAGTATTAGAAGTGCAATTAAACTAAGGTGAGTGTTTTCTATACTATTATGCATATGGTACCATTGTCAATATTTTCATTGTTTATTAAAGTCAAATGGTCATTGAAAATTCTATAATCCTATTACTGAATATATGATCCTAAATTGAATTTGAACTTGTTATTGAAACCGAACCTTATTTGAATTCATTGTGATACCTAATTATCGAAATTTTACATTGCTCTAGATTCATAGAGAATCCTATTGTTCTATTTTTCAAATGATTTTTCCTACTTAAAATGTCATGTTAATAATTGAATGGAACCTTCCATATTGTTAATTGAATATTGTTTGAATTACCAAAAAAAAGTACAATGTTATTGTTTCTAAAGGCAGATATCCCTTTTTTATTGTGTGGGGAACACTAGGCTTTGTGCATATTGAAATGACTCTTGCTATGAGGGATTTGAATTCCCTAGCCATAAGGTCTAGCTAACCTTACGTTGTGGTATTGCTCCATAAAAAGAGTCACTACCACTAGTGGGGTGTTGATGAGTAGTGTTGATAAATTTTGCTCTCATCTAGTGAATCCAGATTTCTGTTGAATCCTAGTGTCAATGTTATTGATATTGCCCTCATTGCTATCATTGTTATATATAAATATATTAAATCCTTGATTCCATTAAGAAACCAAGTTGAAATGAGTCGAACCCATGTACATGATAGTATAGATTGCATTCACTAAGTATTCGACTCACCTCATTTTCCCCTAATCTTTTTAGATGAATAGAAGTTTTGTTAGTGCAACTTAAGTTTTGTTTTCATTTGAAGCTGAAGGTTAACGCAAGAGAAGGTCTATATAAATAAATCAGTGTATAACTATCAGTAAGAATTAATATGTAATTAATGTTGGTACAATATCTAGTAGCTCCATGGTACAGTTAGTGTCTTTATATATATATAGTAATGTGAAAAAGAAAAATATATATATCTATATGTATGATTGATGTGAAACAAATTGAGATGTTTAGTGACATATTTGTGATTAACATAAGAGTGAATTGATGATAATTGCAAAGATTTGGAATGCATAATGAAGTTGATGATATAAGGGGAAAATTATTTGGAAGTATAATTTGCTTGCAGGTTTCGTATCTTGGGTATTGTTGAGAATGTAACCAGCACTCTGCTAGATTTCAATAGAGTTGTAGTGTTAGTTGGGTTTTACGAGATTTTCGGTGGCTTTACTCTTACCCATGCCCTGAGACCATCATATCCCAAAAGTGGGATGTGACAATTAAAGACGTCGGGAGTCGCCGAAATCGAAGAGACAAGTTTCAGCCTCCACGACTTTCAAGGTATTTTTCGGCGAACACAAAGGGAGCATGTTAACACCGCCGACAGATTTGAACTTAGCGGCTCACGATCTATCACCTAGTAAAATTTCGCTCCCATCTGCCATCATTAACATCGGCGCGTCACCGGCGAGTGGACCCCACGTGCCGTCGGAGATCCAGAAATTACAGTGGGCTGCATTTCATGCATACATTGCGGTTCCGATGATAGTTTATCAAAATTCGACTCTAGTAAGTCTTGAACGCTTTACTATCGATTTAACTTGGTATTTTAAATGCCCGAAAAATGAGTACATTGTTTGTATTTATATGTTTTCATATTTAATTTAATAATCAAAAAAATGATTATGAGATTTTATGAAGTTGTTTGAGATGAATTGGTATTATTTATAATTTTCTTTTATTTATATAGTTAATTGTTAATAAGTTAGATTTAATTAAAGTAATTATGTATATTATTATTATTAAAAGTTAATGAGAATGAAATTTGAGTATCATATGCTATATAAATTTTATATTGTTCTTATTATTTATTTTATCAATATTTTTAAATATGTTAATTACATGTTTTCCTTTGATATATATGCATAAGGTATGATTTAAAGGAATAAATTATTTTAAAGTATATTAATTAATAAATAGTTTATAAGTTATTAAAGAAATTTTAATAAAAGGGATTTTTAAAAAATAAAGGTTTATAGTTATATATGTATAATTCTTTTAATAGTTTTTAAATTATCAATTACCTTTTCAGATAAAATTATCTTTTGAATAAATTAATAAATTACTTTAACAATGTTATAAATATATTAATAATCTTCTTTTTATATGTATATGTGATTGGGTTGTATGATTGGAGAATTAAGATGATTGTAATGTTTGCCAAGTATGGAGGCCTAGAGGGGCAGTTGAGATGTTGATTGTTGTGAGCCTTGTAGGCTTTTTAGAAATGTTCATTTTTTTTGTTTCAGCATAGGGTAATGTCCTAATTATTGGGGAGGTTCTGTCAAAATTTCGACAGAATCTTTATAGTAGTTAAGTATCATTTTAATGGTTAAGGTTGTAATTGTCTGTATCCTAATATACTTCCTTTAATGTCCAGATTATGCATTTCAAGTATCCTTCTAGCCACCAGTCAATAGATGCTCCAAGGAGAACTAGTTAGATTCATCAAGTTTGTGAGTGATACTTTCTAATATATTTTTCTGTTTATCATGCATTGCATGTACTGTATGTTATATATATGTATATAATTATGCACTACAAATACACAAAGACATCCTTGCATCTGATTGTGAATGTTGCATTATGAATTATGTTTTTTATTACATGTGGATGTTTGGAAGGGATTAAGATGACGTAGGATCATGTAGGGTTCTCATAACGATTATGATACGATTATAATGGTGATGTTTGGTCGAGTTTGAGGTGGTCTCACTATGGCCGTATGTATTGGATAAGAGAAATTGGTCGGGTTCGAGCTGGTCTCACTGTGGCCGTATGTTATGAAAATTAAGAGAGCCAAGGGAGGGGGTCGGCTCCCTAGATTGAGGTTTAGAATGGTTCCTATCGACTAATTCTCATCCTTGAATGATTATGTGATTGATTGTTTTTGTAACACAATGCATAAGCATTTCTTTATATAGAATGATTGTAAGACACCAGGTTTGTATATTAGTTAGTATCATGCACTGAGTTGAGACGTTCATATCTATCTCCCTATTTTTCTAGGCTGCAAGTTGAGTTGAAAAATAAATTATAATTGAGTTATTCTTGCCCATTATTCCTCGGCAGTGAGATTTCTTTTTATGCAGATATGTAAATATTTTCATTTTGATGTATAATATAAATTCTAGAACTCTGCATTGTTATTTCGTTATATGTGACTTCTGTTTAATTATGTTGAGTTTGGAGGATAGTTGAGTTTCTACATTTTAGTTGATGTGATGTTTTGTTAAGCAGGAACAGATAATGATGATCTTAATATAATGTATGTATAGGTTTAACTTGACAGGTGGGCCCATAACCTTTGTTTTGTGACAGTTACAGTTGTCATATAATAGAATTATCATTAGTGGTTAGTCAGGCTTATTACGGATTTCGAAAGCCTTATGTTTTTCCGTTTCCTAATGCCAGTCACGTGCATTTAGATTTGGGTCGTGACACAATCCAAATTTTCATAATGATTCCTAATCAAAATGTTGTGATGTATAATTCCATGATTGTTGGATCATTCAAATTGAGGATATCAATAAAGAATTTGCAAATGAGGCATTTAACCTTTTCGCTCAGATGCAAAGGAAGGAATAAAATCATTAAATTTTACATTATCAAGCATTGTCAAAATTTGCAGCCGCATTGAAGCATTCGAATATGGAAAGCAAATTCATGCCTACATCTGCAAGAACAACATTCAATCTGATGAGTTCGTTGGAAGCACACTTATTGAGTTGTACTCCTTGTTGGGTTCAACTAAAGATTAGTTGAAATGTTTTAATTCAACTATGAAGCGAGATATTGTCTCATGGACTTCCATGATTGCCAGTCGTGCACAAAAAGGGGAATTTGGGAGTGCATTAGCTCTGTTTTATGAACTACTGGCATCTGGTAAGAAGCTGGATGAGTTCATAATACCTACTATGTTGGGCACTTATGCAGATTTGGCTGCAGAAAAATCTGGGGAGCAGGTCTAGGGATATGCAATAAAGACTGGCATTGGGGACGTCCCTATTGTTCAAAACTCACATATTTCCATGTATGCAAAGTCTGGCAACATAGATTCTGCTAGGATAACAATTGAAGAGATAAAGAATCCTGATGTAGTGTCCTAGTATGTGATGATCTATAGCAATGCACAACATAGCTATGGAAAGGATGCCTTGAACCTTTTTAAGTTGACGAAGAGTTATGGATTTCGTCCAAATCATATTACATTCATCAGAGCTATAACTACACCATGGAGGGTTTATTGAAGAAGGACTGAGGTATGACAACAGAGCCTTTCTTTCTTTCTTTCTTTCTTTCTTTTCCTTTTGTTTTTGGTGGTGATAATGTCTGAAATCTTCATAATTCTTTGAAAAAGTTATCCAAGCATGTCTCCTTTTGGAACAATCAGAATGATTATGTTGGAGTTAAGGAAAGGAAACTGTTGCTAAGGAGAAAAAAATTAAGTGGGAATGGGACACTAATATTAACTTTTGGCTAATCGAGCAAAATCTGATCAATGGGTAAATTTATTTTGGAGTTAGAAAATATGAAAATTATGGAGCATTTTTTCAGATCTCACATGGAATGATAAAAACATTAAGAATTCTGTTAACCAGCAAGTCAAGTCCTACTTATATTTGAAGACTTTCTTCAAGCAGATTCTTTATACAGGCATATGTGTTAACTCATTAAGCAAATGGTTTCTCTTTCTTTCTTTATGGCAAATACTATGAAAGCATGAAGAAAGATTATGGCATGAAAACTAATGTAAAGCCTTGTGCCTGTGCTGTTGACCTTCTCAGCTGTGCCGGAAGGCTGCTGGACACTGAAAACTTCATTCTGAACTCAGGTTTTAAAGATAATCCAGTGATTTGGCAAGCTCTGTTGAGTTCTTGCAGGGTTTATAGGGAAACTGTTACAATTGATACATATTGCAGAGGAAGTTTTTGGGCTTGAACCTCAAGAATCTTCATCTTATGTTCTTTTTTGCAACATTTATTCAAATGCTGGAATTGAATTAGCTACTATGAAAATTAGAGAACTAATGAAAGATCAAGGAGTTGAGAAAGAACCTGGTCAGAGCTAGATTGAGGTGGGAAACAAGGTTCGTTCTTTTGTGGTAGGTGATATTTCTCACCCAATGAGCCAACTGATTTATAAAAACTTAGGAGAAATGTTAGAGAAGATAAGGAAAATAGGTTATATTGATTGGAACCTTGTTTCCAGTAACCTTAAAGCAAAAGTCAAAGGCTTCATGACGAATCAGCGCAGTGAAAAGCCGTGGCTTTTGGAATTATTAGTTTGCCACCATCAGCTCTTGTGAAGGTGATGAAAAATTTGAGGGTCTTCCAGGACTGTCATACGACAATGAAGCTCTTCTCAAAAGTGGAAAAGAGAGAAATAATTCTTAGAGATCCATTTTGGTTTCCATCATTTCGGAGAAGGATTTTGTTCTTGTAAAGATTACTGGTAATTACAGTAGGCTACAATACATGGGCAGTCACTTCCTTGAATGATTCTAGAAACAATTTAGTTCACTACAAAATAATGAGTAAGGTGGAATCATCCTACCATTACTAGAGTTGAAATCCTTGGGTTACCATTGGCTTAGGTAGTGGACTGAGGTAAAGCTGAATGTGGAATTAAGGAAAGCAATGGGAAATGGACTACCTAATGTATAAACCGTGTTGGAAAGTGGCTTCCTATTATCTTACCTAATTATTGTGCCAATTGCGAGAAATCCTGGTTGCATTTTGAACTCCCATCATCACTCTCAGGAAGAAGTGTAATTGTACACTGTCCCATATGAACAATTTTAGTTCCCCGCTTTTTGGACACTGCTGGTTATAAACCTCTAGGATTTTGTTTTCTGTCTTGATTAAGCTTGCTTCAAATTTATCTACTCCTTTTCCTACTCATGAAAGTGAGTGATTGCACTTTCTTTGTCAATGCAGATACTTCAAAACCATGATGAAGTTGGAAAGATCTTGGGAAACAATTGGAAATCATTTTGAATGTTGTTTCTTCTGGGGCTATTTTGAAAGGCTTTTTGAGAAGGACCAGTAATTCACTGGGCTTTTTCTGATACTTGCAGGTTTGTTAATTATATTCTCTTGGAAGCTTGTTGTAGAGGGAGTAATTGAGCTTGTTGTGCAGCCCCTGTCTAGTCTCTTACAGCTTCTAAACTGATGATTGAGTAGAACCTCCTATATGGAAAATTAGAAACCGATGAGGAAACCTGACTTAAATCAGATTAGTTAGGAAACCAAGTCATTTGGATTAGGTGGGAAACTAAGTCAACTAAGTCAAATTTTTTAGGAGAGTGATGCATATAAACAAGTCAAATTTTTAGGAGTGATGCACATCACAAAGTTTGAAAGGTTGTTACAAAAGAGTAATAGAGTTGGCTAAACTAATCAGAGGTTTGCAGTACCTTTGAAGCAGAATTGAAGTGATGCTTAGTGTTAAGCTACCACCTCAAACCAACAATTATCTGTAATTTTTTTTTACTAGTTGATCAACATGAGCTTCTGGAGATTGATGAAGAACTTAAGGTTCTGCTGTTACTGCCCTGCTGGTAAGATTCAAGGTTTAAAACAACGGAAGCAGAAACGATTTTGGAACACAAATTGTGTAACAGAATGGGATTAAATCTTATCGTATCAGATTAAATTGGTCACCGGCGCCGCTACTGTGAATAGTTTTTCATATTTTAAAAAATGTCTCAAATAATTTTGTAAGAAAAATAATTTGTAGTGAAAAATATCAAAGAAATTTCTTATACAAAATTTGTTTTATAAAAACGTGATTTCTAGTCATCCGTATCATAACAAGGAATATCGTATTGGTAGGCTGAATTAGAAATGCAGTCTTAGGATCTTCGTAAGGTCTCATAAAGCAGAACCTAGATGGAGAGAATGCGCAGTGATGAAGCTGATTCTAGGCAAGGTAAAATTGTTCAATCTTCTCTTGGTTGAATTTGAGTTGATGCGACCTACAAGCAGAAATAAGAGTTAAGTGAGCTAAACCTAGTGCCTAGCAAAGCCACTTCGACGGTCAAGTTACTAGATTGACTTAATTTAGATGACCAGTGACAAGGTTAATCCCTACTCTAGGTCCCAAGCACTCTGTTTCGATAAGTTCTATGTATGTTGTGTGTACCTGTGAAGGTTGATCTTTGAGGTATTTATAGATTGCAAGTCTTTATGTGGATCGAATATGGATTTCTAGAGCGAGTTGGATTAGGATGGTTATTTGCATGTTTAGGTTTGAATTATGAATCAGATTAGTGACAACGTTGATCTTGGCCTTCCAATATTGGGCTTTTAGGTGTATTGGGTAGTTGGGCTTGGCCCATTACAGCTTTAATCCAGTTTGGTATATTTTGTCCCATATCAGAGGCCCCCCTGTTTCAGAGAGGTGAGAACTCTGCGAGCTTCAGTAGAAACAATTATATGCATAGGGCAATTACTTAATGCCAACAATCTCGTCATGTCCTGTCTAGCATTTAGCTGCTTTCGGTTGAAGTCTTTCACTTCGTTAAGAATTTTGAGAGTCTATTGTGTATCTTTATGCGCCTAATAGAATCCCACATTTAATGCTATGGTACCTTCTCCTATGGAGAGCAATCACGTGGCTTGATACTGGCTATGAAGTCAAAGAATTTTACTTCATCTCTACCGCCTTTTCACAAATTTGAAATAATTACTCAACACATATTTTTAGGGTTTTATTTTTCTATAAAAACTCTTTCTTTTTCATTCTTGAAACTTCCTGCATTTTTTGTTCTAAAAACCTTCTCTATCTTTGGCGTTTCTCATCATCCTTCGATTCTTCCTTCTTTTCTTACTTTCTCTCAAATTTCTGTTAATTTATCATTTAATGGCTTCCAAAAAGGAAGAAAATTCTTACCACAACATTCGAGCAGACTTGGAGAATATTTAGGGAAATGTTGCTTCTTGTGAGGCCTCGCCCGAACGCCCCTCCCCTCGCTCGTAGGGGAAAATTGCCTTAAGGAAAAGCGAGAGCGATTTTTAAGGGAGGTTAAGGAACGGGTTTTGGTGCTCACGATTGGAAGCGGCTATCGCCTCGGAAAATTGATTTTTGATTTTGAAAAGGATTCGGGAGTCGCCACCCTAATTTATTTTTAACGGGAAAATTAAGGAAAAACCCAATTTGACTCCAATTTTATTAATCTTTTGATTAATTTACCCAAGGATAAAATCACTAAT
>CATKHJ010218837.1:0-13814 GCA_949750685.1 Vernicia montana | reverse complement strand
CCTTTATATGTGAAATTGATTCTCTATATGTGAAATGTTATATTTGACTTGAATCCTGAAGTAAGCCAAAAAGCAAAAATTCCCTTATTTCGGTGAGGAAATCACCAAACTCAGTGCACAGTGACTTAAATCTTGCTAAGAAGTGTTTGAATGCCCTAGCCACAGGGTCTAGCTAACCTTGTGCCTTAATATGTAACATGAAATATGTGAGTCTCATAGTACTATTTATATGAGATCTTTGAATTTAATTCACAGAAAATTGATTATAATTTCTGCTGAACCTTCAATTGTATTGATTTGGAAATTTGTTGACTGTTTATTGTGATAACCCATTGAGCCAATAATCATATCCACACATTCAAATTATTGTGCCAGGTTATTTATTATATATTCACTGAGATTTAAATCTTACCCCTTTTCCCTTATTTTTTTTTCCAGATTAGTGGATACACAGTGCAAGTATCCTACTTCACTTGCCACTGGAGTTTTAGCCGATATTTTGAACTGGTTATGTGAATATTTTACAGAAATGTAAAATAAGAATTTGTAAATATGATTATATGTGATGACGTACAATTGTATTATCTAGTAACTCCATGGTACATAATCAAACATAAATGTGATATGGTATATGAATATAAACGAATAAATGAAGTATAATGAATAATGGTGATTGTGAGTTAACTTGTGCTTTAAATGAAGTTGAGGATATTAGGTAGTAATATTGAAAGTGTTTTATTATCTTTACAGGTTTGATCTTGGGAAAATGTGAATGTGCTGCCGGTATGCCACCGGAATTACATTGATAGTCTAAAAAGAGTTAAGTTCTACAGATTTTTGGTGGCATATGCCTACCCATACCCTAGGACCGTCCATCCCAAAAGTGGGATGTGACAATGTACATATATCACTTGGAGATGTTCAAGTAACAATAGACATATAGGCTCATTTCAATATCATATGAATTCAATAATATGATTCAATTCAAGTCAACAATGAAGTGAACAACTTTAAGGAAGAACCCTAGCAACAACTTGTAACAATGAAATTAGGAATTGTTTAGGGTAAATGATAAAAACAATAGATAGATTAAAGGAATTGTTCAAATATGAGAAGAACCATGCTAGGAGGTGTATGGATGATTTAAGAGGAATTGAAACAAGAAATAAATCTTGATTAATTTTGCCTATGGTAATAATTAAAACATTGTATTGAAAGAAAGTGACACTCTCGAATCTATTAGATAAAATGTCACGACCCAACTCAAGAGTCACGACTGTCTTAGGATATGGATAACCACGAGGGCACCGAACACCTATAGAACCATTCACTATAACCATTTTAACGAACATCCGACAGAGTGCCGGCTACATATACATATATCCTAAGATACGCAACCTGCATAGAAACTAACACTTCAAATATAACTCCTTATACCATCAATTTCAAATGCAATCACATTTTTTTTCCTAATTCAAAACTCATATCTAATATCATATGCATCATTAATCTTATACTCACCATTCAGTAAACATATCATGCACAATTTAAGCTAATAATGACTTGTAAATATTAATTAACATTACCATAATTCAATTGTCCCAAAATGCTAAATCAAAATAACCATGGAGCTCTAATTGTGACTTCAAGTTACATGAATAGTTTGACAAAAAGATCAAAATATAAATCCTCATTAACTCAGCACTTCTCAAGCGGAGAAAAGAATTTGAGAATTACCTCACTTTTAGCTCTTAGGTACCTGAAAAAAAAATATTGATAACGACGTAGTGAGATAAACTCAATGAGTAAATAAAGTACTAATATGATATGCAGGCAAGAAATGAACAATTTATCAATTTAGGTAACAAATGGCTCATTGTGAAGTAGCAAATGTACAACTTTTATGTAGCAGAAATCAAAGATTTTGGAAGCAAAGTGCTTCTCACATATAAAATAAAGTAGCGGCTTATACCTTGTTTACTCTCACATGTCACATATAAAGCGTAACACTGATCAGGTCTCACGGGTAGGATCACCTCTCCTAGCTGAGGTTCGAATGCATACACTTCATCTGCAGATTTTACAATGTGCACAAGGTCTGATGTATTACCCACATCAGTTGAAGATTTCAGCTTTGCAATTAGAATCACATGTATCTCATATAGCTCATATTATATGGAACTAATCAAGTAACAATATACATTTATCATAATGGTTCAAGGATTTAGAGATCTAAGAAAAGATGACTCATTATAGGTTAATAATTTAATAGATAGGTATATTAAATGGCACAAGTAAATGAGTGGATTCAAAGAAACTCAAGCAGCAATAGTCAACAATAACTTTTTAGGGTTCGCATAATCAAGTGATTAATGAATATTAAGGTTTGAAAGAATCAATAAATTCGATTATAAGTCAATAAATTGGAATTTCATATTTAGGAAGATTGGAAACAAATATGGAATGCAACAATGAATGCATATATTATATTAGTAAATTATTTACTCATTTCATCGCCTTAGCTCCTAACACATCTAGCTCAAATATTACGGAAACTCGTCTTTTTCGATATTCTCTTCTTTGTCTTATTTATCATTTGACTCTACAATCCATTATCACATTCGAAATATACATTGCACATCGATACTTAAAATTCAAAGTAAACTAGTCTTCATCCTAAATTTCCAACTGCTAATTATAATTACCTAACCTAACATAACTTCATTAACAACTAAAAAAAAAACTTCATTAACAACTAAACAATACAAGTTTAACATATATAAATCAATTCATTTACATACTTAGCAAAATTTTCAAGTAACATATACATATAATTGCTATTTGGCTGAATGACCTAGGGTTTTAATACCCTTTTTATTTCTTCAATTCCTATTTTCAATATCACATTCAATCAAGTTCTTAAAATTTTAATTTATATACAGTAATTAAAACAATTTTTGAAGACCAAAACCCTAATTTATTAAAAAACCTAAATGACCTAAAGTCCCAAATTCTTATTCAAATTATTTATTTTTTTATTCCATATATAATCATTCTCATATATAAATAAATTATATGCAAGATTTAATAAAATTAACATTCGCAAATCCTAATTCAATTAATATGGCCGAATAGCCTAATGTGCCAACCCATGTTCAAAATTTCCTTTTCAAATCTTTTTTTTCTTTACTCATATTTAAATAATCTATTTATGAGGTTTATATTAATTAAAATTTAGGAACTTTAATCTTTCACAAATGGCCAAATAAAAAAAATGGAGAAAGTCCTAAGTCAACTATAAACCTTTCCTTAATTTGCAATAAAACTCCACAGTACCCAGGTTCACAAATTCCTGCATTATTCATACTAAAGCAAAAGTCCAAAACCTAAATTCTCCTAGAGTAGCCAAAACCTTCCTCTTGGCAAAGCCCTAGGTTGTTTTAATCAACTTTCCAATTACAGTTAATTACTATCACTTTCACTTGTGAGGAAACTCATTCAGTCATTACGTAAGTCGAAAATAATTTCTTCATTAATTCATAGCCATATTCGAATAGAAGATAAAAAATAAATAAATATATAAAAAAAAACTCTAATAAATTTCAAGCCTTAAAACTAGGTTTTAAGTGGATTATTCTTTATTCTTATATATACATGAGCTCATTTTACCATAAATCAAATGAAATAAAATTCCCCTTATCATACACCAAGTAGTCCGAAATGAAAAAGAATAGAAGAAGAAAAATCTCCATTCAATCAAATCAAGAAATTCCAAGAATTATACTTAGAACATCAAAATAAATAAATTTAATTTAAGACTTACCTTGAAAAGATTTCTCTAACTCTTTGTTTGTTTGTTTTTTTAGAGAGGGTAGCCGTGTATTGAAAGGGAGAGGGAAAGAGAGAGGGAAAGAGCTTAAGTCTTTTTAGAGTGAGGATAGGAACGAAAAGATGAACATAAAAAAAAATGAGAACATAATTTCATTTTTAAAGATTTATATTCCCCTACACAAAACGCGTGTGGTGGAAATTTTTAAGACAATAATCTAGACTTTATTAATTACAATTTGAGATAATTGTAAAGGATATTGATGAGTAAGAATGACTCCATGAAATAGAGCACTAGTACTCATACGCCCATCACCATTCGGCTATCACATTTTATAAGACCCACTCTACATTTTATTAATTCTTCATTATTTTCATTATCTAGAATTGAAAATTTTAATATTTTTTTCATAATTTTATTATATTTTTTTATACTCTTATTCTCAAATATTTATCATTAATTTAATAATTATTATTTATTTATTTACAATATTACGATATTCATGTATATAAACTTTTAGTTCATATTATTAATTCACACTAAAATAAAATAAAATAAAATTTTTACAGAAAATTTCACTAGGTGTCAAATCATACTTATATAATTAGGAAATTAAATCTCATTGTCCAAGACTTATAATCCACGCTTTAACTAAGAGAATACTTAAGGTATTACATAAACAGTCTGTAATACCCTAGGTTCTTAAACCATTTGATTATTTGAGAATGAAATTAATTGAATGCTAGTATGATAAGAGAATTTAATTCAATGATATTGCATGTAAAATGATTGCTGAATTAATGATTAAATTCTATAAGTATGTGAATATCAATATGTGTATGTGTGTTAAATAAGTATTATTGAGCAAAGGATGGTTTGCCTAAGCCATAGTGGTAGCCGGCCATAATAGTGAAATTAATGGGAAAATATGGACCAACAATCTAATTAATTATATTGCCTAAAAATATTAAAGTTATTTCATTCATCTATTCTTCATTGTATCTAGCTGTGAGGCTTTGCCCGAACGCCCCTCCCCTCGCTCGGAGAAAAAATGAAATGCCTTAAGGAAAGGCAGAGCGATTTTTAAGAGAGGTTTGGTACGAGTTTCGGTGCTCACGATTGGAAGCGGCTATCACCTCAAAAAATTGATTTGATTTTTAAAAAGGTTCGGGAGTCGCCACCCTAATTTATTTAAATGGAAAAATTAAGAAAAAAAACCCAATTTGACTCCAATTTATTAATTTTTGATTAATTTACCCAAGGATAAAATCACTAGTCTTCGAACCAAGTTGAGCTCGGGGACTAGGATTTTTGTTTTAAAATAATCTCAATTTGGCTTTTAAATTT
This sequence comes from Vernicia montana, assembly GCA_949750685.1. Lineage (NCBI taxonomy): Eukaryota > Viridiplantae > Streptophyta > Magnoliopsida > Malpighiales > Euphorbiaceae > Vernicia > Vernicia montana. Next base: position 8,638 of record CATKHJ010218837.1, on the reverse strand, counting down.
AATTTGACTTGAAAAATGATTTCATGGATGACAAGTATTAATAACAATTTATAATGCATGAGTATGGCATAATTATGAGAGATATGGAAAAATAAAGAGCAAGTATTTAAACATCCACAAGTAAAGGAGAGTATTTCCTCTAGCCCTTATAGGTACTAAGGAAATCACAAAATCGCTCATTTACTCCAAAATAATTGAATAATTAATTAATTGCTTTTAATTGAAATTTACAAGAAAAGTAATAAATTGACATTTACATGGAAAATAAAAGGGGAATGGGATTGATTGTGATTTTGATTTGAGGCTTGGATTCAGATTCCAAACGTGCTTACATACCCCACTGATTGGAGATCAAAACTCACGTAGTTCATTTCACTATGAGGTGGAAATGAGGGTTTAAAAATCAGTCAGATTTGATTGGTTTGATTTGATTTGGGGTTTGAGTGAGGGTAAGAGATTATACCTTCTTTGTGGGTTTGAGAGATGGGAGAGTGGTTTTACCGAATTGGAGTTCCGTTTCGGAAAATAAGACTGATTTTAAAGAGGAGATTTGATTGCTTAATTACCAAACTTTAATTAATTAAAATGATTAATTAATTAAAATGACTAACTAAAAAGATTAATTAATCAACTTGAGTGAATACTAATTGGAAAATTAATTAATTAATTAAAATTGAATTTTTAATTAATTAACTAATTGAGGTTAAAACTAATTAAAAAATTAATTAATTAATTAATTAAAATTGATCTTTAATTAATTAATTAATTGAGAGTGGGTGGAAACTAATTAAATAATTAAATAATTAATTAAAATTGATTTTTAATTAATTAACTAATTATGATTACTCAAAACGAGTATTAGAAAACTAAATTAGAGAGAGAGAATAAGAAGAAGCAAATGGATAGCAAATCAACAAGTGCTTAAAATACAAATCATCTGTCGGTCTTATGGCTCGTCCGCCGATGCGCCTGGAGGACGCCTCCAGGCGTGCCCGCCGACACGCGCACCGGCGTCGCAGACACGCCAACTTCCGTGAGCAGTCTCGGGTTTCAGGCTCCGGTTCAGTTTTTGGGGCTTTACGGGTCAGTTTTTGAGGGTTTCGGGTCAGTTTTCGGGCTATTCTAAAGTCTGAAAAATTATCGATCAATGGCAGTGGATCCAAAATTAATTATCGGACAGATTGGCAGTTAGTTTCGGGAGAGATCCGGTCAGTTTTGGGAAAAAGCTGTCTGGTACAGGAGGTCCGGTCAGGATTGGAAAAAATATTAGTTTGGATAGAAAAAATATTCTGGTAAGCTTTGGTAGGTTTAGAAATATTTTTGGGACGGTTTGGCAATCAGTTTTGAGGAAAATCTGATCAGTCTTGAGAAAATACTGTCTGGTACAGATGGTTTGGTCAAGATCGAAAAAGTGTCAGTTTGGATAAAAAAATATTCTGATCAGTTCTATGAGTTCATAGGTAATTTTGAAGGTGCTAAAATGAGGGTTCACATGTGGATGCTATTGTTTTAGCCTTTTCATGGTATCAGAGCCTAAGTGACTTAACAGTCCATAGCCAAGTTTTTTTTTTTTTTTTTTCAATGGCAAACGAAAACACTTTGATTGCTGCAAATACTACTACACCTGTCATTCCAAATGTTTCTCACCAACTCTCTCTCAAATTAACCTCTACCAATTATCTGTTGTGGCATACCCAGCTATTGCCTCTTTTGCGAGGCTTCAATTTGGCGCATCATGTTGATGGAACGCAAGCTAGTCCTGCACCAACCCAAGCAGATGGGACAACACCAAATCCTACTTATAGCAGCTGGTTCCAAGAAGATCAAATCTTTCTCAGTTGGATTGTCTCATCTGTTTCAGAGAATGTTATGACGTAAGTCATTGGAGCTACAACGTCTCTTGAGTTATAGCGTAAGTTAGAAAAGACTTATGCTTCTGGTTCTAAAATTCAGATTTGACAACTCAAATCGCAGTTGTTCCGACTACGACGAGAGAATGATAATATCTTTGTTTATATGCAAAAGGTGAAAGCACTTGCTGATCAACTTGCTTCGCTTCAAAGCCCTGTTAATGAAGATGATCTGGTGCAAGCCATTATCGATGGTCTTGGTACAGCCTATAGGCCCTTTGTACGTGCCATGGAAGTACGTCATGACGATGTTATGTATGACGAACTGTATGGGATGTTGCTGAGTGAAGAGCAACAACTAAAGTCTGATGGAGAGACTGATTCATTTGTTCCCAGGGTAAATTTTTCGAATAAACAACCTACGTCTTCACGTGGAAGGGGACGAGGCCAAGGTGGCCGAAATCAATATGGGCGAAACTTCAATTTTTCTCAGCTTGAGGGTGCATCGAATGTTGGTTATTTTGCTATCTCTGATTCAAGTCTGAAAGTATGTCACAATTACAAGGGGTATGGTCATATTGCTCGACAATGCTCCTCCCCTAAACTGAACAAAAACCCACGACCCCAATCCCATCTAGCCTCAGCTAACAACAATCCTCACCAAAACTGGATAGTTGACTCTGGCACTAATCATCATATCACCTCGGACTTGGAAAATCTTGCTTTACATTTAGAATATCAAGGCACTGACGAAGTCACTCTAGGTAATGGTTCCACATCCTCTATTCTCCATACTAGTTCCTCATCCATTTCTATTGATAATCATAAGTTTCATCTTGATAATATTCTTCATATTCCAGATGCGTCAAACAATTTACTCTCTGTGAGTACCTTTACCAAATCTAATAATGTTTCTGTCGAATTTTTTCCTAACTTTTTTCTGGTGAAGGATTTAACAACCAACGTGGTGTTGTTCAAAGGTTGGAATGAGGATGGTCACTATCTAATGCCCATTTTCAAATTCTCTTCGTTTCCTGTTAAAGCATGCTTGGCGTCTCTTTCTACTTGGCATGCACGACTCGGGCATGCTTTTATCCAGACTTTCCGAAAAGCTCTCTAAGATAATAATATCTCTGTTTCCAATAAAGATGTTCCAAATCTTTGTTCAGCTTGTAGTACTAGCAAAATTTCTAGGTTACCATTTCCTGTTTTGGTTTTCATCGCTGAAGAGCCATTAGACTTAGTTTGTTAAGATGTTTGGGGTCCTTCACGAATTACTTCTTATGATGGTTTTTTCTTATTATGTTCTATTTTTTTTATCACTATTCCAAATATACATGGGTTTATTTTCTTAAATATAAATTAGAAGTATTATCTGTTTTTATTCAATTTCGTACTCTTGTTGAAAAATATTTTGGTAGACCTATTAAAGCTTTTCAGGCAGATTGGGGAGGGGAATATCATGCATTAACTACATGTCTAGCTTTTAATGGTATTGTTCAACGTAGCTCCTGTCCTTATACACCCAAACAAAATGGGTGTGCAGAGCACAAACACCGTCATGTTGTTGAAACTGGCTTAGCACTTCTCCACCATGCTAATGTCCCCACCAAATACTGGACCAGTGCATTTGCAACTGCGGTCCATGCTATTAATCGTCTCCCTACTCCTAAACTCAATCATAAGACACCTTTTGAAGTGATTTTTGGCTCATCTCCTGATTACTCTCAATTAAAAGTTTTTGGTTGTCTATGTTTTCCTTGGTTGCGTCCATATTCGAATCACAAATTGGAACCCCGTTCAACTTGTTGTGTCTTCCTGGGTTACAGTAAATTGCACAAGGGCTATAAATGTTTGGATTTCTTAACTCAAAAAATTTATATCTCACGTCATGTCTTGTTTGATGAACAGGTTTTCCCATTTAAGGTGTCTAGTGATATAGAGAAAGATCAACTACCAAGTCCTGCCCCATCTACCACTCTAGTGCTTCCATCTCTCTTCACACCTGTTCCCCATACCGAACACCAACACCCAACTTCTTCACCACCTGCTACTCTTCCCAACGTGTCTTCTTCCTCTACTACACACAGTACATCTTCTTCAGTTGAACCCACAAATTCCATGCCATGCCCCACACCACACACAGCACCACACACAGTACCGAGTTACCCCCAAATATCCACTAACACAATTGCATTGCCTTTCAGTATTACCACTGAGCAGGATATTGTACCCTTTCACTCAATGATTCGTCGCTCACACATAGGTACCTTACCACCGCCACCATCCCAGTATTTGTTGCATGCCGCTCGTTCATCAAAGGAACCAACGTGTTATTCGGAGCCATTTAAATTCAAGGAATGGAGGTAGGCTATGGTAGATGAATATAATGCTCTTATTGCTAATGGAACATGGAAATTGGTTCCCAGACCTGAACATCAGAATATGATGGGTTGCAAGTGGGTCTTTAAAACCAAGACTCGAGCTGATGGTAGTATAGAATGTCACAAGGCCCTTCTTGTTGCAAAAGGGTTCCATCAATAGCAAGGCATAGACTTTTTTGAGACCTTTAGTCCTGTGATTGATGTGCCAAATCGCACACTAACAACTGCAAGTGCATAGGTCGTTATCAAGTAATAAAATGATGAGTAAATTATTGTTGTCCACAAGGAATATTTATAATTACTAGCTCAAACTCAACTATTGTCTAGTGAATAAAAGATTTAGGATAATAAAACTAAAACTAAAACTAAACTAAAAGGTGAGAAGATTGAAAGATATAAATAAGAATAAAGCTATTTAGATACGAATCCCCCTAGCCTATCATGAATGTCATGAACAATGGAATTGATTAACCATACAATGAATTGAATTGGCGTTCCACTAATTTAGATTAAAACCTCTCTCGAGCGATTTAATCTCTAATCCCTAGGTAAAGTGCAAGGAATCTCTTCTCAAACACAATCAAATAGTTCATGCATTAAGAACAAGGAACAATAAACCAAAGGATCTTGTAAGTCTATCTCTAGCACCCCAATCAATCCTCAATTCCTATGAGTGATCAATCCATATTAAGGTATCTTTACTCATTTAACATGGAAACTATATCTAATTAACAAGCTAGTAATTGCTAATTAGAATAAAAGTATTAATCATAGAAACAAGACAATCAAAGATGAATTAATCAAGACTTGTATTATTCAATCCATACAATCAAGAACTAGGGTTCATCAATATCTAAATAGTAAACAATTAGTTCATAATAGAATTCAAAGATAATAAATAAATAAAAAAGAGATAAAGAATCCCAAACCATCCATGGATGATGTTGAAGAAATCCTCCGTTCAATCATTGATTTCCTACTTCAATTCTATACAAAGATGGATCTTTAATCTTGATTATACTTTCAATCTCTCAAAAATAAAGTTCCTAAACTATTTACGAACCACGGGAACCTAGAAATTCCTAGCCCTGTGGCTAGGGTTCTTCCTAGCCTCCAAAAGCTCCCTCTTCCTCTTAAAATCATCATTTTAAAGGTGAAAATGTTGTCTACACGCCCAGGTACACACCCTTGTACCTGGGTGTGTAGGCTACTGCCAATTTCAGACTCATTACATGGAAGTGTGGCTGGATTTGTGACCTGAAAACGATCGAATTAGGCTTATGGTCTTCATTACTTTTGTAGATTTTTTTCTTATCTTTTCAATGACTCCTAAATCACCTCAATTGGACATTTGTAGCTTGAGTTATGCTTAGAATACTCAAAGGTGTCCAAAGCTCTCAATACATCAACTCTGCATTTGATCTTAAAAAATTCTCTTCAATTCTCATCTAAAATGCCTCGAATTCGTGTCCTATCTTCGTGATTTCAATAATATTGATTCATGGCAACCTAAAACATGAAATTCCTATAAAAGAACTTTGGAAAAACACTAAACAAACAAATTAAACTCAATTTAAGGATAAAATACATTAAGAACAAAGGGTAAAATGTAATCAATTAAATACTTATCAGTGATCAAACCTGTAACTATTCGATTAATTCTATCCGTTGCTATTTCTTCTAAATGGCAGGTTACCTAATTGGATGTGTCGAATGCTTTCATTCATGGTCATATTGACGAAACCGTGTTTATGAGCCAACCTCCAAGATTTGTTGATCCTACTCAACCGGATTCTGTTTATCTGTTACAAAAATCTCTCTACGGATTAAAGCAAGCTCCAAGAATATGGCACCAATGTTTAACCAATGCATTGCTTCATATTGGTTTTCAAGGATCTAAGGTTGATACTTTGTTATTTTATTTTCGGCATGGTTCTATCACAGCTTTTTGTCTTATCTATGTTGATGATTTACTATTAACTGGGAATGATAATAACTTTCTTGAGAGTGTGTTCCAAGCTTTACTAAAGAAGTTTGCCATAAAAAATTTAGGACGGTTGCATTACTTTCTCGGTGTAGAAGATGATTGGGATTCTCGTGCTCTGATGTTAACACAAACCAAATACATCCAAGGTTTGTGTGACTGGGAAAAGATGCAAGAGGGCAATGGTGTTTCAAGTCCAGCAAGTCCAACAGAAAAACTCTCGGCTACTCAAGGTGAGCCCTTTTCTAATTCTACCTTGTATCGTAGTATTGTGGGTGGTTTGCAATACTTGTGTATTACAGGCCCAGATATCGCCTATTCTGTTAATAAGTTAACCAATTTATGCACTCCCCTACCACTGCTCATTGGGGGGCCGTAAAGCGAATTTTACGATATGTTAATCACACTAAATCATATGGTCTTCTTATCACAAAGACTTCACGTGAGTTAAATGGGTATTCTGATGCTGATTGAGGGGGCTCTGTTGATGATCGTAAGTCTACTACTGGCTTTCTTGTGTTTTTTGGTAAAAACTTAATATCATGGAGCTCCCAAAAGCAGCGAACAATATCCTGATCATCCACCGAAGCTGAGTATAGAGCTGTTGCAACAACAGTCTCTGAAATCACTTGGTTATAATCTCTCTTAAGGGAAATTGGCATTGTTCCGGCAACCATACCTCGCATTTAGTATGATTACTGAAGCACTACTTATCTTATAGTCAATCTGATTTTTCATTCAAGGAGCAAACACTTGGAAATTGACTTTCATTTTGTTCATGATAAAGTCAATAAAAAGGAACTCTTAGTGTCCTATTTATCTACTGAAGATCAAACAGCTGATGTTCTTACAAAACCATTGACAAAGCGACGGTTTCAACTATTGCATTCCAAGCTGATGGTTTTTCCCAAAGACCATCAACTTGCGGGGGACTGATAAGATAAGCTTAGAATTATAGTTAGTTATGGTTATCATATCTTTATCTGTTGTATAGTTAGCCAAGAGTTATCTTTATCTATTGTAACTAATGTCTGTTGTATAAGACTCTATATAAAGAGCACTTCTTGTTAATGATATATATCAGGTTTTGTGGCTGCTATTGTTTTAGCTTTTTCAGCGTCGAACGAAGGAGCTTCGCTCGAGTGTTGCTGCTGGGATCAAGAGCCGCTAGGTGACTAGTTCTCCATGATGATGATCAGTGACATATTCAAACTTTGGAGAAGAAGGTGATGTCACACCCCAACTCCAACGGTGTGATTTTCCTAAGGCATGGGTAAATTTAAAACCATCGAAAACTCATAGAACCCATTACTATCATCAAATCTATCTAGGATCAACAATCAAAACATAGCATAAACATAATCATATATGGTCCAATAACAAATTCAGCTTAAGAGAAAAATAAAAGTCTTTTTGTTTTATACATTTAAATCACTTCATACATAGGTTCTTCCATTATACGAAGCATTTATACAAAGATACAATAGATTGAACTTTTACAATGACAAACTTAAAGAAATAAACTTATAAATCATCAGATTTTTTGGTGGAGAAGAATGACCAAAGAGATTCTGTGAACTCAGCTCCTAACCCTCATAATCTACACTTGAAATCCAAAAACGATATGGTGAGCCGTCAACTCAGTAAATTATAAAATACATGCTAATACAGGGGATTTCATGAAAGAGCAGTAAATCTATATGTACTTATTCATACATATCAATTCATTAGGTGTCAAAAAATAATACATATGTGCCGAAGACAAGCAGGCACTAAGGGAACATCTGTCCTGACAAAACCATACATTACAATAGGATAACTCAGGGTAAAACATAACCACATTCTCATGATTCTTAATATCATAATAGTGGGAGATCTAATGGGTGGGATGGCACCACAAACCCCATGAGTCTCAATAACAATAGGAGATCTATTGGGTGGGTGATAACTCTATTTTTTTTAAAGTTATTTTACCTGTTTAAACTCAAATTTTGGTTCAGTTCTTGAGAATTTAATAATATTATTACTCATTTTGAGAAATAAATAATTCTAACAATTTATAAATAAATTATAAAATATTTTTAATATTTTATTTTATTTTATTTTGCAAATCAAAATGATATTAATGATGCAGACAATGATGTCATGATATTAATGATGCAGGCAATAATGTCATGGTATTAATGATACAAGCAATGATGTTATAATAATAATGATATAGGCAATTGTAGCCCAAGATGAACCAAGAAAGGGGGTTGAATTGGTGGGCAATTAAAAAATTTAATTGAGAAAGAGTAGAAGAATAGAAAGACACAAAGATTTATAGTGGTTCGGATTATAACCAATCCTACATCCACTCCCCAATCAATAATTGGGTATTTCACTATCTATGGAGTTTTAACAAGTTCACTCCCAACTTA
>CATKHJ010218770.1:0-13217 GCA_949750685.1 Vernicia montana | reverse complement strand
TTTGAAATCATTGCCATGATAATCAACTCCTGAACAAGCTGTGAGTACTTTAACAAGATTTCGATGTCTGATATTCCGTAAGGTCTCACATTCAGCTGCAAAACTCTTTGAAGCTCCATGTCTTGTAAGGTTAAGAACCTTTACTGCAATAACAATTCCTTCTCGATCAAGAATCCCTTTATATACGGATCCAAAGCTACCTATACCAATCAAATTGTCTGGGGAGAATCCGTTTGTAGCTTTAAGGAGACTTTGATAAGACAAGTTTAAGAGTGAATTCCCAAGAGATGTTGATGTAGACTCTCCTTTTTTCTTTCTTGAATGGCAAAGAAATAAAGAAATAAGCATAAGTACAACACCTGTTATCACAGAAACAATGGAGATTATAATTGTCAGCTTTACAGTCAATCCTCTCTTGTGTTGTACTTGAAGCTTGCATGGAGGTAGCTTGAAATCTGGAATGCCACCACAAAGATTTTTATTTCCGGCTAAAGATGTTGCAGTTGCATTCTTGAAAATTCCTTCTATTGGTACCATGCCCTCAAAGTTGTTATAAGATAGATCTAACAACTGTAATGAAAAGCTCTTTAAGAACTCCGGAATCTTGCCAAACAACATGTTGTGAGAAAGATTTAATTGTTGAAGGGCTCTTAGCGAACTCAAAGATGAAGGAATGGAACTTTGAAACAAGTTGGCATCCATGTATAGAATTTCTAGACTTTCACAACTACTAAGGCCTTTAGGAATGACTCCTGATAACATGTTATTGGAAAGGTCTAAGTATCCTATATTTTTCAAAGTTTCTACTGTATTGGGAATGGAGCCAGTGAAATGATTTCGAGATAGGTTGACACCAATTGAGAGGGGGCAAAGTCCAAAAATTTGTGGTGGTATAGGACCTTTGAGATTGTTATTTGAAAGTATTAATTCTAGCAAGTTTCTGCAATTTCCAAGTGTCCAAGGAACAGTGCCTTGAAGCTCATTATCAGATAAATCAATGCCAATCAAATTTGTAATGTTTCCTATAGTAGAGGGAATAGATCCCAAGAAATCATTATAATGAAGACCTAAATATCCCAGATTTTGAAGTTTTCCAATGCTAGAAGGAATGATACCTGAGAATTTGTTGTTTGATATCACCAGATATTGTAATGCAGCACAATCACTTATTCTATTTGGGATGTTTCCATATATTTGATTTCCATTTATGAATATCTTTTGAAGGTTCTTTGAATTGTTGCATATTTGTTCAGGCAGTTTCCCTCCAAAGTTGTTGAAGCTCAGATTTATGTCCACTAAATTGGTGGCATTATTCGAAGTGGAAATTATAAACTTCAAATCATCAGCTTTTCCACTTCCTAAGTAGTTGGCACCACAGCTAAACCGGATAAGCATATGCAACTTGTCTAAAGAAGGCACTCTTCCGGTAAAATTATTTCTGTCTAAATGAAGGAATTGTAGATTTGAGGCATTAGAAAGTGAAGTTGGGATGGATCCCGCAAATTGGTTGAAGCCAACGGAAAAGAATTGAAGATTAGGAAGAGAGATGCCCAAGTCCGAGGGAAGGTTTCCATGTAATTGGTTGAATGACATGTCTATAACCTGGATTGAAGAAAGATTGAAGATGGAGGGAGGGATGGTACCCAAAAACTGATTTTCATACAAGGTTAAGAACCATAGATTCTTCAATTGGCCCAAAGTATCAGGGACAACCCCATGAAAATTATTTGTATCTACAGCCAGTTTCTCAAGAGAAGATAGATTCCCCAAAGATGAGGGGAGAGACCCTATTAAATTGTTGTGGTATACATAGAGTATTTTTAGTTTAAGTAATGAACCAATCACAGAGGGGATTTCACCAATCAGATGGTTGCCATCCAAATGAAGGAAAACAAGGTTAGAACAGTTAGATATAGAGGGAGGAATTTGGCCAGTAAATGAATTATTGTAAAGAGACAACATTTGCAGTCTACGCAAATGCCCAATTTTAGGAGGGATTTCATAGCTGAAGCTATTGTTTTCAAGTTGCAGTTTCCTTAGGAAACTCAAATTGCCAACATGTGGTGATAAAAAACCTGAAAGTTTGAGGGAGCTGAGGTCCAAATCTATGACCCTCTTATGTCTCCGGCCACATGTGACGCCATACCACAGGCAAAAGTGAAGAGAGCTATTCCAAGAAGAGGTTACACCTAGAGGATCACTTATTTTTGATTTAAATTCAAGCAAGGCTAATCGGTCTGTCTCATTATTTATTGGGATATTCGCAGAGATTGGTAATAAGCTAAAGCACAAGAAATGAAAAATAGAAAGGAGGCACAAAGATTGGAAACTCCTGCCAGAAAGTTCCATGTTGGTTATTGTGGTAATGAGGATGATGTTTAAGAAGCATATTTATTTATATTTGGTCTAACTCTAAAATATTTTAATTTTATATTTATTAAATAATTATGAATTTATAAATAAAATATATAATTTAAAAAAAAATTATAAATTTATTGTCATTAAGCTAATAATCTAACAATTGTTATAAATAAATTATTATACGTGGATATTACTTAAATATCATTGAGTATGTATTTTAAAGAGATTATAGTATAAGACTATTTCAATAATGTTGTATACACCAAAATCATAGTTATTTTTCTATATAAGGGAAGTTAAGATTAATCTAATAATAATAGTTTGTAACCCATTTTCTCTCTACATATTTTCTTCTATCTCTCTTTACTTTATTGTTTTATATTTATTCTTATTGTCTTTTATATGCTGTGCTAATAAGTCGATTTACAATACGTTATCAACATGAGATTGATTAATTAGCATATGTGCACAGCAACTCGCTATCAACATTTCTCAACAAATCGGCAATACCAAATGAACATTGATTTCTATGGCATGAGCGTATGGCTATCACGCGAATATAATTTATCATACCACCATATAATTTTTTTCTTTGCCTTTGAATATATTATTATGACTTGCTATTTAATTTTAATTAATTAAATATAGTTTCTGAAAAATTTGTATTCTAAATTCTTGCATAATTAAATAAATTAATACAATTTCTGAAGAATTATAGTATTATCTATAGTTCTTGAAGAATTAATTAATTAAATAAATAAAGTATAAATTCTTGAAAAATTAGTATCCTAAGTTTCTGAAGAGCTAAGTATCCTAAATTTATAGTACACTATTATTCTAATTTATTAAAGAACTGATATCCTACGTTCCTGAAAAACTAAATAAATTGTCTATAAGTCTTTGGAAGTCTGATTTAATTATGATACTATTCTCTTTAGAATACAATTCAGACATGTTTATAATCACTTCATAGCTGAAATTGTGTGATGATAAAGTTATAGAACATAATATGCTATATAAAACACATACTACTTTTATGCCTCTAACATGCTCTTGCAGCAGCAATATAGAGAGCAAAAATTTACAAAATATTATAAACTTATTACTTGTCTTCTAGTGGCTGAAAATAACAATGAATTGCTAATAAGAAATCATTAAGTTAGGCCCACTGGTATAGTAGCAGTCCCTGAAGTGAATGTTGTAAATAACCAAAAGTCAAAACTCAAGAGTGAGATACTTTTAGTGGATAATGAGAACTCTAGAAGAGAAACAATCCACATAGAGAGCACAACTTAGCTCAATCTGTAGACTCCCTTAAGGAGTAATTTGCTAAGATTTTACTTTATTATTATTCTTATTGCTTTATTGGATTTTGTTTTTAATGTTTTTACATTTTATTTGAATTATGTTTTATCAATAAGTTGTGCATTATAATCTATAAATTATTTCTTTATTATTTTATCCTCAGTATACATGAAAAACATGTTGCGATGAACCTGCAGTTCAAGCGTTGAACTTGTAGTTCAATAATCAAACATTGAAAGTTTGGTATAACATGCCATTATGCATATAATATATATTCTCCCTTTACAATTTGTACATCGATGTGAGTCTAATACTTCTCATCTGCGAGTTTTTGGTTGTGTCATGTATGTACTAGTTGTACTACCTCAAAATGGGTTCACAAATGAGACTCATAATTTATTTTAATAAGGCACATTTCCTGACATTAGGGGGAGAGAAAAACACCTGTTAATGCTAAAGAATGTCGAGAAATTTCCTGGAATAAAAACTGTTTAAACAGTTTTGATCCACATACAAGTTAGAATGAACTAAAAGTTCAAAAACTAATAAAGTTGCAATGAATTGCAACTCAACTGCCAGATGCATTTATAGATGCTAAAAGAGTAACAAAGTCTCATATTCCAGCTGCTAATACCTCAACAAGGGTTGTGATACCTATTGAAAATAGAAAATCAATTGAGTTCGACACACGCCAGAAGCGTGGATAGTAAATTGAAACTAAAGATAAAAATCCGCGGATAAGAAAAGCAGCGTCACTAAGAAAATCTCCTAAAGAGAAGTCTCTTGAAGAGGAAGATCTCAGTCAAAGAGCTATAGCCAATGATGAGACATAGACTGAGACAACGGAACAATTATATCCTCTAGTATGGCTCTTGGAGTTGATGATCAGATGAATGAAAATTACGAGATCTCGATTAATTTTGTGATACAGGAGAAAAATTTGATAGAAATTCATTTATCATCGACGATGAATTTGCCTCAACAGTAGCTCTTGTTGTCTCAAGAGATAATCTAGATCCAGAACCTATGAATATAAATAAACGTCAGCATAGACATGACTGGCCAACATGAAAAGAGGCAATTCAGACCGAGCTAGACTCGCTATTTAAACGCATGGTATTCGGACTTGTTATGCTAACTCCTTAAAATGTAAAACTAGTTGGGTATAAATGGGCGTTTGTCTGAAAGCGTAATAAGAATAATAAAGTGGTAAGATATAAAGCAAGGGTAGTTGCCAAGGTTTTTTGCATAGACCTAGTATTGACTATGAGAATATTTACTATCCTATTATGAATATGATCACATTCCAATATTTGATTAGTATGGTAGTTAAAAAAGACTTGATATGCGCTTTATGAAAATGATATTTATGTGAAAGTCCCAAAAGGACTAAAGATACCAGAGATGAATACATGCCAAACATGCGACATGTATTCCATCAAATTATAAAGATCTCTGTATGGATTAATGCAATCTGGACATATGTGGTATAATCATTTAAGTGAATCCTTATTAAAAAAAAAAAGGATATGTGAATAATACACTATGTCCATATATAGTCATAAAAGACCATATAATGGTTATGTTATTGCAATATATGTTGATGATTTAAATGGGACTTCTAAAGAACTAAAAGAAACATGTACTTATTTGAAAAGTGAGTTCAAGATGAAAGATTTAGCGGAAATAAAATTTTGTATCAGCCAGCAGATCGATTATCTATCCCCAAATGAATTCTAATACACCAGTCTACTTATGTGGAAAATGTACTTAAGCAATTTTGCGTAGATAAATCATTTCCCTTAAGCATGCTAATGGTATCCGTTGATTAAAAGTGAAGAAAGACCTTTTTTAGACCTAAAGAAAATAAGAAAGAGCTATTAATTGGTCTTGAAGTACCATATTTGAGTGCTATAAGGGCATTCATGTATCTTGCAAATTGCATCAGGCCTGATATTGCATTTGCAAGAAAAAAAAATTCTTAGCTAGGTATAGCTCTGCACCTACTAAGAGACATGCGAAGTGGTGTAAAAGACTTATTATGTTATCTTCGAGGCATTGATTATATTTTCATATAATTCATATTTGACATTTGTCTACATGCGGATGCTGGTTATTTGTCTGATCCATATAAAGATAGATCTCAAATTAGGCATGTGTTTACTTATGATGATACTGAAATTTTATAAAAGTTTTTATGGTCCTGAAGTACCTCGATAAAGATGCTTTCATTATATTGTTTGAGAAGAATGCAATCTGCATTGCACAAATTAAAGGTAGATATATCAAAGGTAACCTAACTAAACATATATATGTCACCAAAATTCTTTATATGCATAAGCTCTAGAAGAGATATCCACCAAATTCGTTCGAGTGACAACCTAGCAGACTTATTTACTAAGTCTTTACCTAATGTCATATTTAAAAAGTGTGTTTTATTGATTGATATATGCCCCATCTTAAAATGTTGTCTTTATCAGGGGGAGTGAATCAGTATAAAATTGTATTTTTTTTTCTTAGTCAAGTTTTTGTCCCACAGGGTATTCTTAACCAAAGATTTTAATGAGACAATCTGTGCAATGATAAAATAACACATGAAATGTACTCTTTTTCTTAGCTATATTTTTTCCCACTGGGTTTTCTAGCAAGGTTTTTAACGAGGCATATTCATGGCGCAAGTAATATCAAAAGGGAGTGTTATAAATAAATTATTATATATGGATATTACTTAAATATCCTTGAGTATGCATTTTAAAGAGATTATAATATATGACTATTTCTGTAATATTGTATACACCAAAATCCTAGCTATTACTCTATATAAGGGAAGTTAAGGTTAATCTAATAATAAGAGTTTGGAACCCCTTTTCTTTCTACATATTTTCTTCTATCTCTTTTTACTTTATTGCTTTATATTTATTCTTATTGTCTTTTATATGTTGTGCTAATAAGCCGATTTACAATAACAATTGAATATTGATATCATAGTATTGTATATCATAAGTTAAAAAATTGACACGTTTCTTATAATATTTCTAATGTACAATATATTATAAATTATTTGCAAGGAGGGCCTGGTCGCTTTTTGAACTCGCCACTGGTGGATCACATGTGAATGAGAAAGTTGCGGCTTGGGCGTTGCTGGCTTCCACAGTGGATGGCGTTGTTGGTGATGAATGCGCTGATGGAGTTGATAGCGGCGACGGCAAGAAATAGTTGGGTCTTGTCGGCAAAGTGAACTTTTTAGCATAGAAAGGGAAGAAACTCAAGAGGGAGAGAGAAAAGAGAGGAATTTATGAGTGTTTGGGGATTTTGAAAATTTTCTAAGGGTTTATTAAATTTAAAATTTGATTTTGGATTGGAAAAAACTAAAGGATAAGGTGTGGATTCCAGGTTTGAAGAAGTAAAAATTGCAAAGAGATTTTGTGTGGGTTTAGGAATTTGAAACGGGTTGAGATTGGCAAAAGGAGAAAATGGGTCTTGTATGGGAGGAAGGTGAAAGGTTTGTGGTTTTAATGAACTTGAATCTCTAAAAGAATAAAGGAAAAATTACATCAAATACAATTTTTTTTTTTCAAAAATACCCTTTTGCCTTTTTAGATTTCCAAAAATGCATTTTTTTTTTTTTTTGTATACTTATAATATACTTATGATATACCTTTAATATATTTATGATATACCTTCGAAAGTTGGACATTTTTGAAATAGAAAATTTAGTAAATTGTATTTCTGAAAAGAAAAAGAAGGGAAGACATATATGAGAATATTTTGTCTTTTTTAAGTGTTTGTGTAAAAACCACAAGAATAAATGGATGAAGTTGAATTTACGAGGGAAGAGGAAGAACTTGAATTAGTTTAGGTCTCTAATTCCCTAGCCTCATTCTCCCAAAACCAATCATCATAGGTAGAGAAATGCACTTTGGACCTAAAATTTCTATACATGGTGAATTCAACACAAGTGCTAAAAGGACTTTTTGGATCATATATATGGCTTTGGCCTTTAGGCTAAAGCATATATATGAGGGGAATATTGTTTGGGCTTAAAATAAAATTGGGCCCAAAGTACAAAGCCCAACCCATTTAGGTAGCTAGACCCAAAAAATTAAATAAATAAATATTTAATTAATTTGGGGAAATAGTATGTAGACTGTTAATGAATAGTTGAGAAGCCGAGGAAATAGAGGCAGTGGATAACAAACAGAGAGAATTAAGGAAACAGGAAAAGTGGAACTGACTCACTCTCAACTGCTAGTTAGTGGGTGATTATAATTGATGCTTATAAAAGGAAAGGAAGCTGACAAGAAAAGAACACAAACAATTATCCAGAGACAACCAATACACTCAGTAATTCAAATTACAGCAAAAATTCCATTTAGTTTTAAAGCAACTCTTGCTCCAACATTTTGTTTATTTTTACAATAATTTTGTTTATTTTTACAAAAATTCCATTTTGTCTACCTTACAGTCAATAGTTGCTTTGTCTACTACAAAAGCATAGTACATGACAATTACGGAGGTTGTAAAGGAGGCAATTTGGCTTCAAAGGTTGCTTAGTAAACTGGGAGTTGGACAGAGGCACATTAAGGTGCACTGTGATAGTCAAAGTGCTATTCATTTAGTAAAGAACTAAGTTTATCATGCAAGGACGAAGCACATCAACGTCAGGTATCACTTTGTACGAGAAATTCTGGAAGAAGGTCAAGTACTAATTCAGAAGATCCGGACTACTGAGAATCCTACTGACATATTGACAAAAGTTGTAACGACGGTCAAGTTCAAGCATTGTTTGGACTTGATAAATGTTGACGCTTGAATGTGCATTTGAAGACACTACTGAAGATTGGATTTGTAAGAGAATGTTTGGCTGGGTTTTTTGAAATTCGCCAAGGTAGAGATTTGTGGATTTTTTTTTTAGCTCATTTGTAATGAGCAAATATCCCACATCGAATAGATGTGGGATATGAGAAAGTATCCCAACAATTAAAGTATCTCATATTTCTAAGGTTTTAAATTGTATTCTCTCCTCTCTCTTTGTAATATTTATTTATTATATTGAAATATTATTTTGGTAGTGTCCAAGGATATAGGCATAATTGGCCGAATCTCATTAAAATTCTGGTGTTCTTTTTATGTTTATTTAATAGTTATTGTCGAGTATAGTTGTAGTGAATTATTGTGCTATTAAATTACTTGTCTTAGTAAAATTTTGGTTAAGAAAAAACTTAGTATTTAAGTGTGTCATTTATGACTCACCTCTCTTTTCTGAAAATTTACTTTGTGGTGATTTGTTAGTACAATAATTCTCACTCTATTCACTTGTATAATAGTTTTAAGGTGAATTTATTATTATTGGTGGAAGTAATTTAATAGTACGACACAATTATAATATTTTTATAGGAAGTGAAGACCAGCTGGTTTCAAATCTTTTATAAAATTCGAAGGATTTGATTCTGATTAACCTAGTAACCTTCTATGAAGTAGCCTCATAACTTTTACAGGAAATTAAAAAAAAGTTTTGAAGAAAAAATATAAATATATAATTCATTATGCTTACGATTTGTATCATAATACATTAAAAAAATAACTAAAATACATAATAATATATTACAATAAATTATAAGTGCTCTTAATTATTATTTAATATTTAAATTACAATAACCAGCAAAATCTTATCAAATAATTATATCTTTCAGCTATTAGTCATCATTTCTCAGCTATTTATAACAGTTACCAGCTATAAACTACTAATATTAATTAAGATAAATAGGCTTTTAATAGAGTGTAATTTTTTGATTAATTTATGAATAAAACATTTTATAATTCAAACTATTTTAGCAATTCAATTTCATTTGCTTTGGTTTAGTTGATTGAAAAATTTATAGTTGATTAATTCTTTTCACAAGGGATATGTTAATCTTGATTAATTTAATTCACTTAGAATTCATTTGAATAACTAGTCATTTGAAATAATTAAGTATTTGAAATTCGACATCATGCTTATTTTTTTTTTTTTTTATAATTTTATACTTAAAACTCAAATCTAAATATACAATATTTCAAATCATGACATATTCAAACAAGCTTATATAAAAGATTTGAACCTAACATTGAAAAATCACGAGTGCCACTTTTAATTTTATATTTGGAAGTGGAAGATGATGTTTACATCTTTTGGAAAATTTGATGTTGACCTGCAAATTTAGGAGCAAATGAAATAAAAGAAAAATGGTTGGTGAAATTTCCACTCGCAATATTCATTGGTAAATTTTTATAGGAAGTGAAGACCACGTTTTAGAAATTTTGGAAGATTTGATACTAATTAACCAAGTATCCTTCTTTGAAGTAGCCACTTAACGATTTGGCAAAAAAAAACAAAAAAAGTAGCTACTTAACTTTTACAGGAAATTAAAAAAGTTTGAGATAGTTTTGAAAATTTTGCTCTTTATAATTAATAAATGATAGTATAAAGATTAAAATAGTTAATATTAAAACAATATTTATATAGACTAATTAAAGTGTATATTATTTTAACAATTAGGTAAAAGTTCATCTAGAATTTTACATTAAAAATATTAGTTAATAAAACCCATTACAAAGCGGAAAAATACTGGATTCAAGAGAGTATCCGATTAAAATTTGGATAAATTACTATTTAGTTTCTAAAATTTGATCTAATTAATTAATTTGTTCTTATTTTTTGAAAAATTAATTAATTAATTCTTAAGTTTTGATTCCGTCAGAATATTTAGTCTTTCCGTCAATTTTTTTCAGTCAATTTTTTTCACATTTTCTGTTAAAAAAATTTAAAAAATAAAAATAAAAATTTATTTCCAAAATATCCTTATCCTTAACCTCACAAATTCTCTCTCACATTTTGGTTTGATGGTGCTGAGATGGTCTCAAACTTTCAGAATTAAATTTAAAAAAAAAAAAAGTAAAACCCAGTCGAGGTAATAAAAAATAACTAAAAAAGAAGGAAAAAAAAGATATATATAGAGAGAGGGAAAAGCAAATGTGAAATAATTTACAAAACAAAGATCTCACGAGGAGCCATTGAAATGGCATCACCAATCTCCAAGTTCAGTCCCTCGGGATGCCCTAATCTTCTTCTTCTTTTTTTTTTTTTTTTACTAATTAATTTTCTTAGAATTTAGAACCTTATTTATTTTTTAAAGAAAATGGCCAACCTGAGGGAATGTTGGATTCCCATAGTTAACAGTAGAAGCTTAGCAAACCAAAGCAAATCCTAAATCCTTGTTCCTCTGAATTTTTAATTTTTAGTGTTGGTAAATATGGTAAATTAAAATTAAAATGAGTGTTATTTTAATTTTTTCACATATAATTAACGGTGAAATTGGACAGAATGACTAATGTATTGACGGAATCAAAACTGATGGATTAATTAGTAGTTATTTTCTTAAAAAGTATGGATGAGTTAGTTAATTAGATCAAATATCAATTACGTTAATATTAGATATTAAATAGTAATTGCTCTTAAAATTTTTTATTTATTTTGAATATATACAAATAAGTTCTAAACCCTACAATATCCCATCAAAAGTATTTACTTTTTTTATATAGAAATATAATATAGCAAATTGATTAGTGAAATTCTTTTATTTATTTTTATCTATGAATTTTCTCTTAAATAACAATCATATTCAAAAAAAAAAAAAAAAATAGATTGAATTAAGTGTTTAATGATAAAAATAATTTATTGCAATAAACAAAACTTTTTGCAATATCATAATACCTTTTTTTTAAAAAAAAAAAAACTACTTGAAATTTATTTTAAAATATATTTATTATCTATAAATTTATAATAGGTCAAGTGGGTCATATTTCGGATCGTATCATCAAGTTGAGTTTTGGGTTAGATCATTGAATTGGGTGGATTTATTGACTAGTGGGTTTGGATTATTCAACTTCAGGTCATTTTGAGTTATACGTTATTTTGGATGGGTTACTGGTAGTGTTTGAGCTACCGGATTCGGATCAAATGATTGGGTCCAATAAAAATTTGTCATGTCTATCTAAAGCATTTTTGGCAATTCAATGTATAAACTATTAAATTTTTACAATGTTATCACCAATCTAAATTCTAGTCAACTTTTTGACAAGATCTGCCTAGTAGGCCATGGTAGTCTTAAAAATAGACCCATATCAGAAAAAAAAAAAAAAAAATGTTGGTGCAACTATGATGTTGGTGCATTGTTTCCCTTTCATCTGAAATAGCCCCCTTCCCCACACAATTTCGTGTGGCAGTGGGTGGTGCAACTATGATGAAAGCGAATGTTTGTATGGCGATGAAATAACATAATGTTGAGAAAGAGTTTGTCTTAAGACTGCAAATTTAGGGTTTAAGAATTTTATTTTAAATGAAATGGAAACAATTTCATTTCCATTTCATTTGTTTTCCTTCTTCTTTTTTAAGTTTTTTATTCTAACACATAGTAGTTATAATCAAGACCATCATAGTCATATGAGTAGATTTTCCTAAAAAGTTGGCTAGAATTTAGGTTGGTGATAACATTGCAAAAATTAAGTAGTTTATGCATCAAATTGCCAAAATTAATTTTTTTTGTGAAATTACAAAATGTGGCAAAGTATATATATATTTTTAAAAATTATCCTATATGCTAAAAAAAAAAAAAAAAAGCCTATAATATATAATTTTATTAGCTATATATACATGTTTTTTTATCCCACCGAACTAAAATCTTTACTCTACAACTGGATGTAGTATAACTTTTCTATGAATGAAAATATTTCTTTACCATTTAGAATAATTTATGTGCAAGAATTCAATCTAATTGAACAATAAAATTCATATGTTTGTGATAAATTTTAAAGTGATATAATTTATTTGAATTTTATTGTTCGGAATAATTAAAAAGTAAAAAGAATTTAATTATTTTCTCATTTTACATTTATATAAAAAGAGTCATGTTTAATTTAAATGTAATACCCCAAGATCTGATAAGTCATAGTAGACATTTGAGGATGATCGAGGATTGTAGCCCAAGATGAATTAATAAGGGGGGTTGAATTGGTGGGGAATTAAAAATTAATTAAGAAAGAGTAGAAGAATAGAAAGACACAAAGATTTATAGTGGTTCGGATTATAACCAATCCTACGTCCACTCCCCAATCAACAATTGGGTATTTCACTAACTATGGAGTTTTAACAAGTTCACTCCCAACTTAGTGTTTAAAACTCACACCAAACTTTTACAAGTGTTTTTCAAGGCTCACACTCTAAACCTCACAAGTGTTTTTACTAAGGCTAACACTCAAACCCAACAAGAGTTTTTCAAAGGATCACTCCCCAACCTAATAAGTGTTTAATGGCTAACACTAAAACCTTTTGAGCAATGAATGCTCTTACAACAAACACACAAGGTGCTTAAAGAAAATTGAAAGCTTTGAGAATTAAATTGGCAAGAGTTTGGTTGTTGAATGATAAAATTATTATCTCTCAACTCTTTTTGATGGGGTATTTATAGTGTTCATCCACCAAAAAGAGCTGTTACAAAAATGATTAACCAAAT
>CATKHJ010218699.1:0-12431 GCA_949750685.1 Vernicia montana | reverse complement strand
TATTATTATTATTATTATTTCTCTCTTACTCAGCTATGTGTACGTAATGTTACTTAAAGAGCTATGTATATGTGCTTGGGTTTTGAAGATGATGGAACTTGAATTAGGCTTCGGATGCAGCTTTTTGTTATCATTAAAATGGGAAAAAACATTATTATTTGTGTCATTAAGTTTTAACTTGTATCAGTTAATTATGAAATTTGTTAGTCTTGAAATAAGTGTGGTTTGGTAATGAAACTGAAAAAGAGCATGTAATTTCTGGGAAGGTTTGAGAATATTGGAAGAATGCTGGTGATTCACCTGGTCCTGGTATTAAAGACTTTAGTAGTAATTTGCACTAATTTTTGCATGAATTTTATGCTTGCCTGTGGTTTTGAGTATACCTTTATTCATTAGTTGTGGCTATTTAGTTTTGGGAACTTTTAACACTTTTTTTTTTTAAATTGTATTCGCAGAGTCATTGTCATTTGAGGAACTCCTATTTTCTTGTTTCTGATCCAAATTTAGCTGGATCTCCTCCTAGGCGTGTACCTCCTCCAATTAGTGTCCGTCATACCATGAATGCATCACAATCGTCGAGTCAGATGGA
The DNA here is from genome assembly GCA_949750685.1 of Vernicia montana. Classification (NCBI taxonomy): domain Eukaryota; kingdom Viridiplantae; phylum Streptophyta; class Magnoliopsida; order Malpighiales; family Euphorbiaceae; genus Vernicia; species Vernicia montana. Next base: position 11,842 of record CATKHJ010218699.1, on the reverse strand, counting down.
AAGTTCACGCGTTGAGAATGCCACAACGTTTGGGGATGACTTTAGTCCTAGATATAAAGTAGGAACAAATACACCTGTTAGGCATGTACGAAATTCAGAAATTCGTCCACTTGGTTTACCTAGCCTGAACACAGGTATTGGCCGGTAACTTACATTACTTCTTGAATTGAAAATGTGGTGCAATAGAAACTCTATGAACTGTGACAGAAAAAAGGTGGTTGTGTAGGTTTTTCCTTCTTCCCCTGTAGTGAAAAATTATATATTTATATAGCACTGGCCATTTATCCTTTGAGTAAACTGATACGTAACTTCAGGATTTTTGAAGGATTGTCTGATGATGACTTGCGAGAATCTGCCTATGAGTTATTGCTTGCATCTATATTTTTTTCTGGGTACAATTTCTCTCTCTCTGTCTCTCTCTGCACGCACACACTTATTGTTGTCCATGTGTGCATGCACGTATGTTCAGCCTCATGCTTGTGGCTGTGTGCCCACATGTATGCATGACATGTTTGCATTTGTATATATCAACATCTTTTTCATTTGATGTGCAGTTGCCTGTTTGGTGCCTTTCTTTCTTGCACTTGCTTTCTCATTATCATCTTTTATTCTTTGCATGTAGGGTTGAAGGCTATTCAGGTGACAATAGAAAGAAAGAAAAGAGTTCCAAATTTTTGTCTGGGGCAAAAAGTAAAAGGGATAAAATGCTTTCACAATCTCAGTCTTTAGGAAGACATTCAGAGCTCACGAACACTGTCCGTGTTCAGATGCAGGCAAGCTATAAGATCTTCTCTCTCAATTTTCTTTTTTAAAATGGAACAGTGGAACTTTGTGATGATATACATAACACAACAAATAGACATTTCCATTCCAATGCTACCATGCAATTTCCATGAACTTTTAAGAATGAACATTGATTGTTTTGATTCAGTATTCTAACATTGACCTTGTGTCTTAGTATATGCTTGTAAGATTTTTAATGAATTTTGTAAATCAACATTAAAAAGTCACAATGATATAAAAAAAAAAAAAAAAAAAAATCCAAACCTTTGAGCGTGTTTTTCAATTTGGACCAAACCTGTTTTTGGCAATTTTAGCCTAATTTTGGCAATTGGATGCAACTTTAGCCAACCGGTTAAAACTGGAATAAATGATAATATTTTATTACTTTACTAATTAGAATAAAAAACATAATTTAAAAAAATATATATTTTTCTGCTCTCCGTCTTCCTGCTCCCTTCTCTTTCTCTCTCTCTGCCTTGCTTCCTGTTAATTTCTTATTACAATGTTTCGGGGTGAATTTCACTCTAGTTTCACAGCAAGTACAATGGATTGATCACCTTGATACTGTTCTCTCACATTCTTTGATGCATGTAGCCAACCACCTTATTAATCATGATGTAAAGGATTAGCACATTAAAGTGAAAGCCTCAGAAACTTCATTCCTTTGGAAAGTATCTGCTATGGTTGCTTTAGGGTTTTTGGCCTGGGACTCTTCCAAGAGGTATTGAATTTGAGAAGAGGGCTTCCAATCAGCAATCTACATGTTCCCTTCCTCAAGTTTTCTCTCATTTTCTTGAAAAGGCTTGTTGGAAACTCTCTTGCAAGAGAGGAAGTAGCGCAGGGGAAGGTGAGAGAGTGAGAAGGACCCGCCGGGGCGGGGGGTAGGGGTAATATTAATAATATGTTTTTTATTCTAATTAGTAATAAAATATTGGTATTTATTTTCAATTTTGACCAGTTGGCTAAAATTGCGCTAATTGCCAACGATATCTTGCTAAAATTGCCAACATTAAAAGGTTTGGTCAAAATTGGAAAAAGGAGTAAGGGTTTGGATTTTTTGGTTATTTGGCCCATATAAGAAGAAAAAAAAGGTGCCCTTAGTTTTGCCTAAGGAAAAGGATTATAGAATTTTAACTTGAATCATTTACATGATTCTCTTGATGACCCCACGAGATCAGTACTATATTTTATGCTGTTAAGTTTAGTGCTTTCAATTCTGAGTTTTTACTGCAAAGTCTACAATGTTCTTAAGCTATATAAAGTCCTTAAGCATTAAAGAGATTTCTAGTTGTGTTGGAAACTACAGTCTGTCTTTTATTCTCATTAATCTTCCCTTTAGAAGTTACTGAAATCTCCCTCTGAAAGAGGTGAAAGAAATTCAGTTATATCGTTTGTCTTAATTAGTGTATTCACAAATAGTTTTTATTAAATACATGGCCTTGGTTTGGCTATGTAGTTAATAATTGATGCTATGGAGTCTCCATGTTTCCACACTGTGCTTTCTCTTATTACCGTTTCAATCTCCAAAGTAACTTGTGCTTCTTTACTAGATTTCAGAAGCAACAGATGCTTGCATTAGGCGAAATTTGATGCAATTGGCAGCAAGGAGTATGCATGGACAAATTGACCTTCCTCATGTCTCATTGGGGCTTTTGAATGGAATTTTCAAGTCTGATTTTCGAAATGAAAAATCTTATATGCAATGGAAGAATAGGCAGGTATGATTGACTATATTAGTTGATTCTATTTTGTTTTCTATATAAAACTGGCCTGACACGTTCAAGCATTATTTATAATATGGCGTAAAACTTTAGATGGTGGAACTCGTGCTTTGTTTAGGGGTGTAGCTGTGGGTTGAGACAGATATGGACCAAATATAAACATATTGGCCTGTCCTTTTCAATCTTGCCTTGGGCCTAATGGTCCTAGACTGCTGTTCTATAATTTCATTGATGAATTAATTTGGAATGGCCTTTTCATTCTGGTCTGTATTCATGCCCAAGATTTGTGTAGTATGATGTAGATTATTAGGTATGATAAAGAGTTTAATTTTAGTCAGGTCTGTCTAATGTCATGTCAAAAATTGCACAGCTAGTTAATCATTTATGGCCAAATGCACAGAATTATGAAATTGTTTACACAATGCATCAGCAGATGCTGTCTATGGTGTTTGTGTGATTCTTTAATTGTGTCCAGGACATATTATAGGGGTAATCATTTAATTTGACTACAGAAATCTGAAGGTTTTCTAAGCTTTCAATGTGCTATCTGTTTGCAATTATTCATCCAGGCAAATATATTAGAAGAATTTCTTTGTTTTTCTGCTAAAGTCACGACAATTGAACATCTAACCATCAGAAGCCATGTTGCAAAGATCAGAGATGAGAAGGTACGTTGGATTCCTGACTGTTAAATGAAATTGGATTGAAATATTCTTCATTCTTGTTTGCATGGTTTTCTGGATGCTATAGGAATGGGACACTATAATGTCACCTTCTGAGCGCGTTGCAGTTCTAGCATCCATTAGACAAGTTGCTGTAAATGTGTCGTCTTTGCCTGCACGATATGGCATCCAAGGTGAAACCTTTTATTGGACTGCTGGCTATCACTTGAACATAAGACTTTATCAGAAATTACTTTTTGGTGTGTTTGATGTTCTTGAGGAAGGCCAACTCATAGAGGTAGACTCTTAATTTTTTTTTTTCAACGTAGTTATTATTGTTTTGCTGATGATGCTCAGTTTTGCCACATAAAATTTTTGATAGGAAGCTGATGAGGTCTTGTCTCTTGTGAAATTAACCTGGTCTACTTTAGGCATCACCCAAAAAATGCATAATGCATTATATGGGTGGGTCCTTTTTCAACAGGTATATTTTATATCCCTTGTTTCATGATATTAGAAATTGCATGCCTTTTATGTGATCATAACATGGAACTCTTGAACCTCGGTTGTATGATGTGGGGGGCAGTTAGTAAATTAGAGTTTTTGTGGTGTTTAGGCTTATTTGAGGCTTGAAAGACTTGGGAACTATGTGGATAGTTATAGTTTATAAAAGATACAATTGGAGATTGTTGGGAAATGAAAATCCCACATCAAATAATGATAAAATATGTAAATGATTTATATGTGAGTGAGTGTTGGACCTAGCACAAGCCAATTGGTTTTGTGCAAATGGATTCCAACACTTGCCTACTTATAAGTCCAAGTGTGTACGGGCCCATGGACCAGAGCTTCATGCTTAAACAGGTTGGATCATGGGACCCATGTTCAAGCCCCCCGTTGTTGGACTGATGATGATGCCAGTCCAAGACCGAAGTTGAAGAAGAGATGTCAGCCGGTTCATTTGTGAGCAAGTGTCAACCGGCTTGTTGATGTTGGGCCACGGGCCAAGCCCGGTTGCACTTGAGGGGGTGTGTTGGGAAATGAATCCCACATCGAATAATGATAAAATATGTAAAGGATTTATAAGTGAGTGAGTGTTGGACCTAGCACAAGCTAATTGGTTTTGTACAAATGGATTCCAACACTTGCCTACTTATAAGCTCAAGTGTGTACGGACCCTTGGACTTTAATAAATTTAAACAGGTAAAATAACTCTAAGAAAATAGAGTTATCAAAGTTAACTGTTCAAACAAATAAGAATCATACATACTGAAGTATGCTATAAATGATTTAAATATTCCCATTTCATAATCGAAAATATTAAAAGGAAATTCACTCAAAACTTATAAAGTTTATGAATATAAGTTCCAAGTATATATATCTATATAATTAATGTAGAGTTCCATAATTAAGTTAAAGAATCAAAAGATACGAGAAATGATATATAAGAATAAATTGACAATTAATATTCTTCTTCATAAGAATTAATTACATACCTCACAAGTAATACGACCATTGATAAACCATTTAACTATGAGCACCATAAGAACCATGTATATGTTTCATGTGCTACATTGAGTAATCTTGTTTATCAAAATGTGATGATTCTTCTATAAATATATGTGAAACCCGAATCTCATATAAATCATTTGAACCATGAGAACACAAAACTTGAAACAGAGATCTCCGTCTGATATGGATAATACATCAGATTGTGTGCACACAAGAATCTAATATATGTGATATGATATGGGGACACGTTCTTAAAAGAACCTCTACCTTGGGTATGCCAAAAGTGCCTTTACCCCAATTATATAATATGGGGGCATGTTCACAAATGGACCTCTGCTTCGGGTATGCTACAAAAGCCTTTACCCCAACTATATGGGAGCATATTCATACTAAGAGCCTATACCCCAATTCATAAAGTGATCTTTGTTAACTTTGATTACATGATAACTCGAAAACCTTGAAAGTTTGTTAATGGACACCCAACCAATTGATTATGAAATTCATGAAACCATTATTTTAATTGACAATGAGATCCAAAAAGTAAAATAGCTAATTAATTTTTAAATCTATTTACACATGTTTCATTAAAGTTAAAAATTAAATTAAGTATATATTTTCCATAAATTCTAAGATTTATATATATGTGCATATATGATATTTAATCTAAATATTCAAATTTAATGTTTTGATATATATATATATATATATATATATATATATATATATATATATATATATAAAGTTTCAATTTTATATGATTTAATTAGTAATATGTTTTCATGCTAATAATTTATAATTATATATATGATTATATTCAAGATGGATATCCTTTTATATAAGTGTATGCATTATCAATTCTAAAATTTATTCTTTAAACACTTATGTTACATATATTGATAAAAGAATTCAATGTTTTAATTATAAATGATTTATTTGATAATGAGTTTTAATCGATGTAAAATTTAATTATATATGATTCTTCTTATAGATCTAATATTTCTTATTATATAAAAGTGTAGAAAACATTATAATTAAGTTTTAATCTTTTAAATACTTAAGTTATATGTTTTAAATAGATACAGAATATTAACTGTATTCAATTTATTATTTAATGTGTTTAATTAATATTAAAGCTAAATTATATGTGTTCCATAAACTCTATTATTCTTTTAATATGTATATGTGGATTACTGACCTTTAAACTCGATTGTATATAAGTATATAATTTTAATAAAATAATGTTGTTTACAATGTGTAGAATTTCAAGATATGTATATAATTATGTTCATTAAAATCTTAGACCTATATATATATATATATATATATATATATATATATATATATATATATATGTTTTTATTTTAAAATTTTAATAATCCTATTATAAATTAATTATTGATTTTGAAAATCTATATACATATGATAAATGAATTTCAATACCTATATATATGTATATATGTTTTTATGTCAAAGATATATTGTATAGAAACTATCTATATTCTAAAGTTTATAAAATTCCAAAATTGTGCTCATATATAGAGAAATTGAAATTTCAAGAACCAATTCTAAACACTTATGTGTATACAACTTCTATCGAGAACCATTTATAAATGTTTTAAACATATCAAAAGTTATATGATTGATGTTCTATTGAAATTAAAGTCCCTGAGTTGCTATGCTCATGGTCAATGAGATCAATGTACTTTATGTTTCCTTTATTGCTAAAAAATGATAGCACTTCTAAATGCTATTTGTTACAAAATAGAATATGTATCCCAAAAATGTATTACATTATAAAGGAATCCAAGGAACGAATGTATCTTTTGAATTCCGAAAGCCGATAAATTAAAGTATTTTAAAATATATTTATTTGATCAAATCGAATCTCAAAAACTTTCATAAGTCAAGTATTTCATTTATATGTAATCTACTGCAAAACCCAAAACTCGAAGTCCTACTTCGACTAAGACTTACTTAATATGTTCCACTTTAAATAAAAGCTTTATTAGCTCACATGTTATTGTTACAAGTCATTAAGTGAATTATACTTTAACTCATGCATTATAAATTATAAATATGTTAAATATCAAATACAATCCTTTTATGTCCTTTACTCACTAAACTTTTCTCGAAACTCACCCCGTCCACTTACTAGTGTTTGTAGGTGAAAGTTAAACAGTAAGTTCAGGAGTATAGTGGATATTGGCAAGTTGATTCCTCAAGCATTCATTCTTTCTTAAGGACTATCAAGACAATATAATAATTTGTACTTTGTTAATTATTTGTGTATGAATTTAAAATCTCTTAGATACTCTATGTGTGTAAATGGTGTTACTTTAATTGATATGTATATGTTATAAGTGTAGTAATGATAAGTATAAAAAGGAAATGTTGAATAATGAGATCAATATGACATGTGAATTGAATGGTGAGAATGATAATGGAAAAGTTGATTATTGATTAACTGTAGTGAAAAAATGAGATTGTTATTGGAAGTATAGTTGAAATGTAGGTCGTGATCTTGGGGCTATAGTGTAATTACAGCCGATACCATACCGGATTTCCATTGGATTGTTAGTACGTATAGGTTCTACGGGTTGTCGGTACCCTTATGGTTACCCATGCCCTAGAACCGTAACTACTCAAAAGTTGGACTGTGACAATACAGATTACTCAAATTAATTAATGAAAACAAGAAAAAAAATAAAATGAAATTATTAAATAACCACTTGACTAGCCCACTATAAGAAACCAAATTGCTATTAATATTATGGGATATCAATGAAATTGCTATAATGATTGTTGTATAGTACTTCATCAGCCAATTTTCGTTAAGCTTAAATAAGATAAATTAAAAAAAAAAAAAAGATGGACCTGGCGAAGAATTGGCACATCCACCGATTGAAATTAGATACTGATTTTACAGTCACCAATTCTTATCATTCTTCTCCTTAAAATATAAAAACAAAGCAGCAGATTAAAAAGATGAAAGTAAAACCCTATCATTAGAAAAACTAATTTGAAACTCAACTAATTTGAATAAACAATTAGGTTTTGTTTAAATTGACAAAAGAAAATCAAAATAAAGAAAAAATGCATTTGCTTACCTCAATGTGAAAAGGAGTAGTGTCTTCTAAAAAAAAAAAAAAGAAAGAGAGAGAGAAAAAGAGAGAGAGCAGCAGTACAAGAGAGTGCCCTAAATATGAGTTGGAGTTTTTTTTTATTTTTATATGACTTTATTTTTAACTTAAAAAATGGTTTAAAGTTACAAGTATAGCCTTAAAATTCTATAAAAGATAAAATATTTATAACTTGTAATTTAATGGACAGGGATAAATTTTAGTGAAAACACATTTATAAATATGTATATTTTAATAAAGAAATATTAAAAATTAGTGAGGCAGCTCCCTCCACTCATTGCTAAATAGATTCGCCCCTGCTTGCATTGCTGTGCAATAATTCTTTCACTTTGGCATTAAAACGAATTTCGAACAGACCCAGTTTATTCTGCACGGTGGTGCCTATCTCTTGCACGGCCGTGCAATGCTTTTCAACTATTTAGCACTTTATTTCTTCTTTCTTGCTTCCAATTTCTTCTTTATTAAACTTTGAACCGTCGATTTTCTTGAAATTGCATAAAAAATTTCTAAGAATCCCTAAAAGACGTACTTGGAAATCAAAAGAAAACAATCAAAGATGCTCTGTGATTGTCGTCAATGAACTTGAAGCATTACACGCTCGATTGATTCGATTCAAAATTCAACTATAATAATTGAAATTACATTTTTTTCAAATGGAATCAAATTTATAGTGAAAACCAAATCGAAATTATGTTCAGTTTTTTTATTTGACTTTTTTTTTCTTTTTATTATAATAAACTATATATATATTTTATATATATTATATATATATATATATTTATTAATAATATATTATATATATATTAAAATTATTATATATATATATAATATTTACATAAATATATTAAAATATATATATATATATATATATTAAAATTTCGATCGGTTCGATTCAAACTGATTTTTTTTATAAAAACCGAACCGAAATTTAATTAGATTTATTATTTTAAAAATCAAACCGAATCCATTAAAAAACCAAACCGAACCGAACCGAACCATTTAGTTCGATTTTTCAATTTCAGTTCGATTTTGCTCTCCCCTATATATACATTACTGGTTGTTTAGAAAAAGACAATCAACTACAGCTGAATTAAAATAAAGAACTAAATCTCAATGACATACTGAAATTTGCAATTATCATACTCCTAAGTGGCAGACCTCAAACACAATAAGCTCAAGCTGCAGCTTCAACTGTTTCAAAATTTGCAACAGAAATTTCTTTTATACATTTTGTTATTTTCAATGAATGATTTATCTATAGGAACCAAATAACAGACATAGAGTAGAATTCTATGATTCCTCTCAGTATTTAATATCTCATCCGATCTTTGATTATCTTCAGCCCAACATATCTGCCAAAAAAGACATGCAAGTAAGACTCAGTTTCTATACACACACATATTTAAGTACTCATTGCACAAGAGAATTGATTCATATTGTATATACCTTCCCAGCATCATCAGAGTAGCCTGAGGATTAGTCCCTGGAGATACCATAAATGTTGAACCATCAACAACTCGAAGTGCACCAATACCAAATACGTGATAATCATGATCAACCACTTTCCCCACAACACACCCCCCATGGTAATGCCATATGGTGCTAACACTTCGCCTACAAAAATCAGCCATCTGCACATGGTCAGATTGGTCAGCAGGCAATGCAGGCCCAACAAATCTGAAATTTCGACCTCCAAACCATTCATGGAACATTAATATCTCCATAGAACGACTTCTCATCACATCCCCAATTTTGCGTGTTCCATTTACACACCTTTCTACATCCACTGGGTTTGAAAAGTAATTGAATCGAACTATTGGATTCACTCTCACATCAGTTGAAGCAAGCCTCAGTGAGCCAGTAGAAAGAGGCCCAGTGATTTTTTCCATAAGTGTGGCCACTGTGAGATACAGAGGTGCTGATTGTGGCCTAATGAAAATAGAACGAGCAGGGGATGCAAATGGGATAACATTAGAAGCTGCTTCAAGATAAGCCCCCATCTCAGTTATTCCCACCACCTGTATGAGAGAGTGCTCCAGTGGGATAGATGGCACAATTGAGATACCATTTCTAGGATTATCATACATGTATTGCCCCACATATGGAAGGTTAAATGCCACAGGAATTCCCCAGGAGGATAGGTAATGCCTAGGACCTATACCACTCAACGATAGTAACTGTGGACTTCCAATGGCACCAGCAGATAGTATCACTTCCCCAGTTTCATGAACCATTGCATGGTGATACTCTCCCTTCTGATCACGATAAACTACACCAATTGCTGTTATCTTTGTCTTTGAATATGAAGTAGTTGCCAATAGTACTCTTTCTACACTTGCATAAACTCCAACTTTGATATTTGCAGCATTTGCATAATTGAGAAGATCAGCTGCACTGTGTCTCTTCCCAGTACCATCAAATGTGGAGCCACCAATTTTAGTGCCCACCAAATGATCCAAACTAAACCCATTATATGGATCAACCCCAGCCTCCAACAATCCATCTCTAACAGCTAATTGCCAGTTCCTAAGCTCAGGCCTAAACACAATTGCCTTCTCAACCCAATCATAAGACTGATTCACGAGTCTGAGATCAAAATTGACACCAGATTTCTCAAAGAATTCTGGATCTGCTCGACTATAAAATCCAGCATTAATGGCACTGCTGCCACCAAGAATACGTCCTCTGGCGTTTGGGACACCATCCTCAGATGTGAAAGCTTGCGCAGGAGAATCAAAGGTATCAACTTGGGTAAGTGTCGTCAAGAAACCTTCTTGAGTCATTACATTGGGTCTACCATGGGCAACCCCACCACGTTCAAGCACAAGAACTTTATAAGACTGTGACAAAGATGCAGCCAATGGGCAACCCGCTGTGCCACCTCCTACAACAATGTAATCATAGTAGTCTTCCGATGGAAACTCTGTGGCGTTGAGTACGAATTTTAGATAACTTGGGTCTGTACACAGATTCAGAGAAAGAAACAAAGAAAATAAAAATATTGTTGCCAAGAAATTACAGATTGTTTAAACCAAATTATAATTCAATCAAATTCATCCCTTTCTTGCATTTTGACCATAACCATACCGAGTTCAATTGATTTAAGGAAATAAATAAGCGCTAAGTACATAGAAAGCTATAGTCTCTGTTTGGTTTCCAAGAAAATTAACTTTCCAAAGAAGACATCCAACAGAGAAAATAAAATGAAGAGAACAGAGACCTGGTTGAGGATGTGGTCTTGCATGAGAAACAGCTGCGCAGACTATCATCAGGAACGCAAAGTAAAAGAAAAGGGGGTTCTCCATTTTTGTGTTTTCGAGAAAATTGAGTTTTCTTGGTGTTTCTTGGAGGAGAGAGAATTTTCTTGATGTCTCTTTAGAGGAGAGTCCGGTGGTTACTGACTCAGTTAACTCGTTATACGGTTTTTTGAGTCGTACAGTAAGGATACTTCAACCGATGATCCTCTAAATATATATACAAGGTAAAATTATTTGACAAAAAAAAAAAAAAAAAAAAAGAGTAAAATTTCGCCACCTACGTCAGCAGTTTTTTAAAATATATTTATATTTTATATTTACTATTTAAGAGGGTCAATTATATGAATTGTTATATTATGTATGTAGTTTTATCATGCATAGTAAAATTAGGCCCCGCACACACGCACTTTTAATTTAGATTTTTTTTTTTTGTAAATTTAATCAATTATAATTTAATTGGTCCCTTATATTTTGTAAATTTAAAATTTTATTTGCTTAAAAAAATTTTCTTTTTATATTTCATTTATATTTATATTTATATTCTTTTATTTTATTTTATTTTTTAAAAAAATATATATATATTTAGTGTTAATCATTTATATTTTTATTAATTTATCATAATTTTGTTTGGTATAGTAATTCGTTTAGTCTTTCAATTTTATTATTTTTACAATGATATTTTATAACTGAAAAAATCTTTATTTCACAATCACCACCAACAAAATTAATTAAGTGTACATTAATATTATTATTTTGTACATAATAAG
>CATKHJ010218592.1:0-13244 GCA_949750685.1 Vernicia montana | reverse complement strand
ATCACTTTCATGATCCCTTTTTCAATTACAACTTTACAGTCAAGGTCGTCTAGCTGACCTAATGACAGTAAGTTCTTCCTCAGGCCTTCCACATGCCGCACTTCTCGAATAGTGCGAATTGTACCATTATGCAACTTCAAGTTGATGGTTTCGATACCAACAATCTTCAAGGCATGATCATTGCAACTTTACACAGATCCTCCAAAGACAGGTTCATAATGATGGAACCATTCTCTTCGAGAGGTCACGTGAAATGAGGCTTCAGAATCAATAAGCCATACATCAGCAAATCTTTTTCTGCCTTTTGAAGTCGTCACTGCTTCACAACACAAAACTTCACCTTCATTTGAGGTAGATGTTACATTTCCTTGAGGACTGAAATTTTTGTTTAAACTCCAATAATCCTTCTTCAGGTGACCCTTTTTGTTACAATGGTAACACCTCAGGTTCTTCTTACTTTTTGACTTAGACCTACCATGATTTTGGCTCCCACTTGAGCCACGCTCTGTCGATCTCCCTCTTATTACCGTCAATGCCTCCGCTTGCTGTGAACTGGCCAACCTGTCTTCCTTGTTTTTACACCAATTTTCTTCTTTCAAAATAGCAGCTGCAATATCATCGAAGACTAGATTGTCTGTATTATTTGTCAGATTGATGATGAGTTGATCATACGAATCTGGTAGACTTTGAAGCAGAAGTTCAGCATGCTCCTATGACTTTATTTTATACTCCAATGATGTGAGTTGAGAAAATATAGTATTTTAAGATATTAATGTGCTCCGTCACCGAAGTAGATTCTGACATCCACATAATGTACAATTTCCTCTTAAGGAAGATTTTGTTGTGAAGTGATTTGGCCTCGTATAGTTTGGTGAGATGATCCCAAATCTCCTTTGCAGTTTTCTTCTCCTCTATGCTAGACAATATCTCATCTGCAACTACCAGATGAAGATTTGCAATAGTATTGTTGTCCATCTCGTTCCACTTGTTGTCATCTGTGATTTGTGATGGCCAGTCACTGATGGCCACCAGACAATTATCTTTTCTCAAGATAACTCTCATCTTTAATTTTCACAGTGAGAAATTTCTCCCGTTAATCTCAAATTTTGCCGTCATTGCTTCTATCACAGTCTGCTTTGAGCAAAATACAGCTCCCACTATTTCACATGAATAGTACTGTATACTGGAACAGTGACTGTAGTCCGTGAACAATACACTAGGTAAGTTTCCAGGAAAGAGAGGTGGGTCACAATAGACACACTTAAATACCAAGTCTTTTCTTAGCCAGAACTTTTTTCTAGACATGCACTTTCACACTACCATACTTATTTACAGCTAGGCTTTGATAACAATATATGTATCCGTGAATAGTGCCAAATTGCACAGTACCTCAGAGTATTATTCACAACAATAATTTTTTGAGAAAATTTTTTTCTGATGTGGAAGATCAGTCAAAACTGTAACCACAAAGCATACTCTTAATTTTCAAGGAAAATTAAAACCAACAGCTCTGATATCACTTGTTGCGGAAATTGGCACAGGATTAGGGCAAGACCGCAACTAATAATTTGAAAAAATAATAAAGATGATTTGGACACACAGATTTTACGTGGAAAATCCCTAAAGAAATTAGGGTAAAAACCACGGGCAATGATAGAAGAATTTCATTATGAGAAAATAATAGGAGTTACAACAACACTTTCTTTCTATTTTATAAGGAGAAAACAAATTAATTTCTTTCTTTTAAAGGAGAAACACACTCAAATATTTTTATCTCTCAAACTCTCTATTTTCTTTTAAATTGGGATGTATTTTAAGCTTGAAGCTCTAGCCTTTATATAGGCAAATAACCCATGTATGCCAATAATTCATTGGTTATCTTCAACAAAAAATTTCCTTGTTTTGGCCACCCACCTTACCTACTTTTAATAAATTAATGGTGGGTGATTGAGCTAACTTTGACACTTGGTTGGTTCAATGAGTCATTGTGAAAGGAGTTGAGAACACTCAGAGATATCTAATTGTAAATCTGAGGGTTGTTGGACATTTCCAAAATGTCACTTATCCCACATTGTTTTTAGGTGGACTTTTTAAAGGCTTTATATTGCCTTTTATTTATTCTAGTGTCAAATGGCCTGACAAGAGTTATCTACTATGCATCGCACGCGCGCGGCGCATATGGCACATTTTAGGCTCTTTTATAGGCGCACTTGGCACTTGGACACGTGGCACGTGCAGTGCAGTAAAATTGATTTATTTTTATTTTTGCTTTTGATAATTTATTTGATATATTTTAAATTATCAATTTCTTATCTGATTAGATTAGGAAAATATTTGATAAATATTTTCTATTCTAATCTTATCATATTTGTTAACTTAACAGATTGGATTCTATCTCTATATCATATTTTCCTATATTTACAGATCATTGGCTTAAGGTATTTGCAGAACCAAAATATCATCTATTGTTCAGTACTGAAATTTACGTATAGTTGCCTAGTACTGATATCACCTATTGCAAGGTGCTATGAGTAGCTTCATTATTTTCTGAAGGATTTGCTGTACTCATTGCAATTTAGAGAGCAAATAAACCTTTAGGAAAGTAGCAGGAAGATACACGTCTTGAAGCTTTGTTAAATTCTATGTTCTATTATTTTTCACTAACAAGGGTGGCATTGTAGGATGGGTTGCTTTGGTTGGGTTGATGTCTTCATTTTGTTTATAAGGGAGAGAAATGAAGAAGTCTAAGTTACGCCATAGTGCTTGAGTATTCTTTGAAAGAAACTTTGTATGGGAGTCTGCACAACAATGTTGAATTAATTCTTCTTTAAGAAATTCAAGGGAAGTGGTGAAAGAAGGTTGGTTTAAGAATAAAGAGGGTATTGAGGTGTAAGGATGAAAGTATTTTTTGTACCTAATTTCATCAGGTAAGATCTGCAATGTTTGCATCTTCTAGAAGATATCAAAACCAAGGACTATATCTTTGTTTGGTATGGGTGATCCTAGGCATTGTTTCCAAATTTAACATCCTGAAAAGAACTGAATCTTTATAGGAGCTTTGGTGATATAGTCAATGACGAATACCTTGCCGTCAACAGCTTTGAAATGTTTTTTATAAGGTTTTCCAATATTATTGGGGAAGAGCTATTTGATTAAGCATTGTCTTGTGTGCTCCAGTGTCCATGAATGCAACAACTTTTTATGAGTCTTGAATATTTTTCAGGAAAGAGTTGAACATAAACCAATGGAACTGGGTGAATGGACTTTGACATTGCCAAGGAAGCAAGAGAAACCCAATAAATTAGCTCATAATCTTCTTCTTCAGAAGAATAATCTTGGATGGCAAAAAGGCTTTTTGGTGAGTCTTTTTCATCTTTGGAGAAAAGAGATTCCAAATCAGCATTATTGAGATCATCTTGAGTGATTTGCTGGATATGCTAGATAAGTTTGGCAGCTTGCTTGGGTTTGTTGGGACAATTTTTTGCAAGATGTCCTTTTCTTCCACACAGATAGTATTTATCTATTTTATTTCCTCTAAATTTTCTCTTTTTGAAGAATCGATACTTTTGGGATGATTTTTTTTTGAGGATTTTCCATGGTGTCCTTTGACCCTAAATAAATATTTCTTTTTATTGAAGGGACAGACACAATTTTTCGCTCCATATTTTACATAAAGATCATGTCTGTTGCATGACATTTTTAGAGTGGGATCTTTATACCACTTCAGAGTTTGTTTTAGGAGCTTATGGGTGTCACATATCTTTGAAAGAGAGAAAATCATGACTTGGTAGATTTAACCTATAGTGAGATCATTTAGACTTTTTCCCCTATCTTTTAGTGTTGTGTGGATAGCAGTGGTCAATGGTTCAGGAAAAGAAGTGCTGAAGGTTTGTTTCAAATTAGGATTGTGTTGACCATGAAGTTCTTCAGAGAAAAGAGATTCCAAATCAACATTATGGAGATCATCTTTAGTGATTTATTGGATATGCTAGATAAGTTTGGCAGCTTGCTTGGGTTTGTTGGGGCAATTTTTTTGCAAAATATCCTCGTCTTCCGCACAAATAATATTTATATGTTTTCTTTCTTTTAAGTTTTCTCTTTTTGAAAAATCAATACTTCCGAGATGATTTTTTAGAGGATTTTCCATGTGTCCTTTGACCCTGAAGAAATGTTTCTTTTTATTGGAGGGACAGACATAATTTTTTGCTCCACATTTTATATAAAGATCATCTCTGTTGTATGACATTTTTAGAGTGGGATCTTTATGCTGCTTTAGAGTTTGTTTTAGGAGCTTGTGGGTGTCACATATCTTTAAAAGAGAGAAAATCACAACTTAGTAGATTTGACCCATAGTGAGATCATTTAGACTCTTTCCCCTATCTTGTAGTATTGTGTGGATAGCAGTGGCCAATGGTTTAGGAAGAGAAGTGATAAGGCTTCTTTCAAATTAGGATTGTGCTGACCATGAAGTTCATAAAACTTCTTAAACTATCAAGATCCACATTTTGCATGGAACAACATTTCATCTTAAAATAATCTTTTATGGTATTCTCTCAATCATTAGTAGTATGTCCAACAAATTCCATATGGAGATAATAAATAAATTCAAGGATTCCCCTGCAATTGAGAAGTTGGGCTCTTTTGCCAAATCATTGAGATAAAGATACCATTCATGCAATTTTCCAACACATCTATGAAGGAAATCATCAATGATACTCCTTAGAATGGATTTTAGTCTAGCAACTTGTACTTCCAACCATGCACAAGCCTGAGCATTCTCAGTTTGCTAGTTTAGGACTGCTCCTGCTGGACTCACAGAGAGAGGTTTGCGATCAACACTTACTCTTGGGGGATTTTTAACAAAAGAACAGGTCTGAACATTTGTTTGGGGATTGTTCAAATCAACCAAAGATGGGAATTCTTCTTTATATGAGGTTGTGAAAGGTTGGTATATACAACCCGCAGGAGGAGGCAAGAGGGGCTTTTCTTTAACTAATTAGTCCCCTCAGTTTTGATTTCGTCAACAAATTTGTCATTTCGTACATTTTTACCATTAAAACTCTATAAAAGACTAAAATATCCATTATTTACATTTAAATTTTCCATCCCATCCAAAACCAAATTTCACTAACAAATTGAGCAAAATACCATCAGAAAACAAAGGAAATCTGGAAAAAATCATATATGATAAATCATATATAATTCAAATCATATATAACAAATGAAATCTGGAAAAAATGAAAAAAAAAATGGAAGAAGGAAATATGGAAATCGAAAACAAAGGCAAAAAGAAGCAAACTCACAGTGGCCAATGAAGGAGACCAAAGTAGCACGTGTGATGGAGGCGATGACGAGATCCGGTGGTGGTGACGACGACAATGAAGCTCACTGGTGAGGAGCACCACTCGCTAGGTTTGTCATAAAGCTTGATTCGCAAGCTGCGGCTTACTGCTGCAGATCGATGAGGCTAAGCTTTGGCCACTGGTTGCACTGGCGAAGGTTGCAGGTGACTCACGAAGGTCGACAGCATGGGAGCGCGAGTCTGGGTTCACGTGGAGCTTGCAATAATCGTGGAAATCGAGCCTAAGCTAGCTGCAATTGGTGTTGGATTTTGCTGGGTGTGAGAGCTTGACTTGAATGACGACAATGGAGGACTCATTGCCGATGTTAGGTGGCGCGAGCAGAGATGGCAATGGAATCTTGCAACGGTGATGGCAATTTTGTAAGTTTGTTTAGTTTAATTAGAGTTTTAAATTTTTGGAGAAAGAATCTTGAGATTGGGGATAATGATATTTTGGGTATAAAATTTCACTTTATTTTTTTTAATTTTTTAACGGAAAAAGTGAAAAAAAAAAATGGATAGAAGGACTAAATAAACTAACGGGCTGAAAAGTAAGGAACTAATTAGTTAGTTTTTTAAAAAATAAAGATTACTTCATGAATTATGTCAAATCCCAAGGACGAAATAATTTGCCCCAAAAAAATAGTCTAGACTCAAATATATATAAATCTAGGCCCAAATAGTACAAAGAAAGTTTAATCCATTGATATAGAAGGTTGATGTTATTTTTATTTGACTAAGGGTATATGGATGGTATAATATACTTCGCAAGTTGAAATGAATAAGCTAAATATTTTAAGATATATAATTCATGACTCACAATTAAGTTATCATGATAATATTCAATAGTGAACCTTTGGTTCACTGGTTTTGGAGTTGCCTTCAAAGATGAGAAGTCTCGAGTTTGAGTTCTAGTCAGAGTTTTATAAAAAAAAAAAAAAAAGAAAAGAAATTGTAGTTGCTTGATCTCATGAATTCCAATTGCTCTGAACTTTACAGTGTTAATTGGGATTGGCCCTAAATCAAACACATTTAGTTATGCTGAATTGAGAGCAGCTACAGAAGACTTTAGCCCTTCAAATAAGCTAGGGGAAGGGGGATTTGGACCTGTGTACAAGGTAACTTGTGTTGTTGTTGTTAGAATCATATTATTGTCTTAATTTATACTTCATTTTATTACTAAATTGTGGTGCTAATCTATAGGGTATACTTTATGATGGGAGAGAAGTGGCAGTGAAGCAACTTTCAGTAGAATCTAATCAAGGGACTAGTCAATTTATAACAGAGATTGCTACCATATCTGCTGTTCAACATCGAAATCTTGTCAAATTGTATGGATGCTGTTTTGAAGGAAATAAGCGTCTCCTGGTTTATGAGTATCTCCAAAACAAGAGCCTTGATAAGGCACTCTTTGGTATGAAAACATTAAACAATGGTATATGCATGTGTCGTGTGGGTAACTAAATTGCACCAATGTTTACTAAATTATGCATTACATTCTATTATAGTCAATTAAAATCATTTAAGTTTAATTTTGATTCCAGTTAAAAAAAAAAAAGTTTAATCTAGTTAATTTCGGCAATTAACAATTGGAATGCTGACGTGATACTCCAAATTAATTGTTTTACACTTAAATTATACTATTTGAAACTTACATTTCAATTTCATGACTTAAATTTGCTTTCTTTTAGGAGAAATTCTTAGGTAAACTGAGTTTACCACTTTATTCATAGACTAATCCAATAAAAATAAGACACATCAATTAATAATTCAATATAAAATTATTAATATAATATCATTAATTGATATATCTTATTTTTATTGGATTAGTCTATAAATAAAGTGATAAATTTAGTCTACTTAAAAATTTCTCCTCTTTTAGTCATATAAAAATCCTAACAAATAGATTTCAACACCCAAATTAGCTCCCTTCACTTACTAATTTAAGCTTAAAATGATCAATTTAAAAGTGTCACATCAATATTCTGGTTAAATAATTGCCGAAAATTAGCTTGATTAAATTTTATCAGAATAAGAATTAAAGCAAATGATTTAATTGTAATAAATCAATTATTTTATGACCATAATAAAATCTAATATGTATAGTCATATGCAATGTACATATTAATAGGCCTTTCTATATACTTTTCGAACTTAATTCTACCTAGATTGAGTTATAGTGCTTGTTGACATTTTAATTATCTATACACACACTTGTATAGGAAAAAGTAATAACTTACAACTTGACTGGGAAAAACGCTTCAATATATGTGTGGGAACTGCGAGAGGATTAGCTTACCTTCACGAGGAGTCAAGGCCAAGGATTGTACATAGAGATGTGAAGGCAAGTAATATTTTGCTTGATGCTGAACTTTGCCCCAAAATTTCTGATTTTGGATTAGCAAAGCTTTACGATGACAACAAAACTCATATCAGCACTCGAATTGCAGGAACCATGTAATTTCCTTCAATCTTTTCCTTTTGCTTATTTTAAAATATGAATTTATCAATAATAAATATATCTAATTTCCTTTCAGTGGATATTTGGCACCTGAGTATGCAATGCGTGGACATTTGACAGAAAAGGCTGATGTTTTTGGTTTCGGCGTTGTTGCATTGGAGATTCTCAGTGGAAGACCCAACTCTGATAATAGCTTGGCTGAAGACAAAGTTTATCTTCTTGAATGGGTAAAGAAATAGTTATATTGTGTCTTTATTATTATTATTGCCTATTTTTATTCTAGCTTGATTAATATCAATAATTTTTTTTTTAATTTTAATTTTAGGGTCTGATTCTATAAACGTATTAGAAAAGAAAATCAATATGATCTCAAATTTAAATACTCCATCATTTTAAATAGCTATTTATTCTAGTAAGCCCTAATAAATGAAATTTATTTACAAACCATGTTTGATACATGTAAAAGTTGAATTGGAAACTTTACATCTTTAATTATCTTTTGAGCAAAATTTTATAAGTTTTAATAAAATTTACAATTAAATTTTAATCAGTAAAATTATAATTTCTTTTATACTACTACAAATAACCCTTTTTAACATGTAAAAGTAAAAAAATTGATATTAATAAAAATTAGCAGTATTATCACCCGATATATAAAATTTCATAACAAAATATTTTTATAATAAATATAATAATACTATTAATATGTTGATAACATATATTGACATTTTTATTTCAAAAAATAAAGAAAAAGAAAAAGAAAAAGAAAAAGAAAAAACATATATTGACATTTAATAATACTTTCAACTTTTTATTATAAATATGTACTTGCTGTTAATCATTAGTTTTAACAGTATACATACTGCTAATTCCAAAATTTGTTCTAGTGTCATTTGACTAAAATTTCTTTTAATTGTTAGGATTCATAAAATTGCTGTTAATTGTATGAGAATTGATTTATAAATGATTTTTTTTTTTTGAAATATATTTATAACCTTAAAGAATTTGTTCATTTTCTTTATGGTTTTAGGCATGGACTTTGCACGAAAATAATCAAAGTTTGGCTTTGGTAGATCCAAATTTATCAAATTTTGATGAAAATGAAGCTCTTAAAGTTATAGGAGTGGCATTCTTGTGTACTCAAGCATCACCAATGATGCGACCACCAATGTCGCGTGTTGTAGCCATGCTTGCTGGAGACATTGAAGTGAATATAGCTGGCAATAACAAAGCCAAGCTATTTAACTGATTGGGATTTTAAGGATATAACCTGTAACATTTCAAGTAAAGATACTTTATCCAGTATTGAGGGTGAAAGCAGCAACAACAACAAACTTGCAACAACTGATCTTAACAAAGGGGTTGATACAACAACACCCTCTCCGCTAAATCTTACTGCACCTAGTCTTAGTGATCTTATTGGAGATGGAAGATGATATGGATTTTTTATCATTGAAAATCTGCATTTTATTGTTATATTTTGTTGGAGTAGCTTGGAAAATAAACAGTCGGAGGCTTGGAATTTTGTGGAGCCGGAGCCACAGGGTCAAATTCTTGGAAATTTGGTCCAATCTCGTGCGCACGAATGCCTCATCTTTACTCTTCACTAAAACCCATGTAAGTTTCTAATAATAAAGGCTTGAAAATTTTTGTAAACTTTCTATGTGAGATTTGCCTTTTGAAATATAGCTCAACTTGTAACATATTCCACTTCGTACCTTCCATTTCTCCTTTTTAAATGTTCAACCCAATAAAGCTGTTTTTTGTATATATATATAGTAGAAAATGGGAACATAACTTCATGTTTGTATTATCATTCATCACCTTAAATATCAAGCCAGAATAAGGTTGATAAACTTGCTTTTTTAACCTCTCATACTGCAAGGAATTACCGCTATACGACGGAAAATTTCGTTGATAATCTTATATTTGTGGTTGGTACATTACATTACCAAAGGATTCTCGACGAAACTCATTGGATAGGAAAAATATTGTTGGTAACCATTGTCGACAGAAATACATTTTGTCAGTAATTTATTGATGGATATTTTGTTACACCCCAACTCCAATGGTGAATGGTCCTAGAGTATTGGTATGTTTAAGACCACCAAACACCCATAAAACCAAGAACTATCAACATTATACCTTGCATCAATACACAATCTTGTACAATACATCCATACATTCATAAAGGAATCAAAATTTTTCATTTCATTTCAATTAAATCATTTTATACATTATCCTTTTCAATTTACGGAGCATCTAAAATAAAATATCAACTGTTATAGATACAATACAAAAGTCTATAAAAATTTTACATTTGTAACTGTCAGGACCTGTCCTCGGTACAGCCTCTTATCCATCATCTCCGCTTTATTGAGGTGTGATAGTCATAAAACATGGGTAGGTATAAGACCATCGAAAATCCATAGAACCCAATGTATACCTTGGACTAGCCCAGAATCAATCAATCACAGCAGAAACTTAAACATAAAGTGTAAACATGTAGTGTATCATCTCAGGCATCCCTAAGTTGCCAGAGACTTGGAGATAATTTGAAATTAAGTTAGATGGAGGAATTGAAGGAGAAAATAGAAGGAAAATGTTTAAAACCATAAATTAAGCATGAGTTTGGAAATCGATATACTAAGCATGAAACCGACGGACTCTGACTCTGCAATTTTTCATCGATATCAATTCAAGGGAAATTGATGAAAATATTATCAAATAAGATATTAGAACTCTAAAGATGGTATTAAAAATATTAATAGATAGTAATAACATAGTTTAGGACAAAAATAGGTGGATGATAAGAAGTTAAGTACCAAAAGCCTAAAAGGAGTATGGGTTCGAAAATCGAGGCTCTTAGAGTGAATTGGAAAATTCTGACCCCAGAATGGATTTTTATATTTTATTTGGATAATTTAGGACAATATAAGGATATTAGAAGTGATTAAATCAAAAAATGAAGTTGGAGTTTAACATAGAAAATACCTAAGCAAAATCGGTACGCTATGCGCGTAACTAACGAATTTCGGTTTTTCAGAATTTTAGAAAATTTTAGTCTAGGGAAAAGTGATGGGAGAAAGATTAAAAATGATATTAGAAACCTAAATTAGTGATTAAAAATATTATTAGATAATAATAGAGTAATTAAGGATTAAAATGTCAATTTTGTAAAAATTAAGAAATGATGAAATCATCATTGACAACTCATCACTTAAACTATAAAAATAAATAATAAATAAATAAAAATAAAAAGAAATTCCAGCACATGGCTGGACACTTAAGAGGCATCCAATGGTGGAGATTTTGCCAACATTTACTATAAGAAAATAAAATAAAAATTAAAAACATAAATAGCCAAAAGATGAGAAGATAAACACATATCTTCTCATTTCTTAAAATAACTTAGTTAAGGAAAAGAGAAGGGAAGAGAGATCACAATAGAGTGGAGAGAAAAGAAGAAGAAAAGAAGAAGAAAGGAAAAAAACTCTAAGGTAAGAGTTATTTGATTTTCTCTATTTACGTATATGTGATGATTGTGGTGATTGTGTTGATATTATTGGTTGAATTGGGGGTGGAAAAATGAGTTTTTAAAGTTGGAGAAAGGTATTTTGATCAATGAAAAGATCTATTTGATATGGGTTTTGATGGAAAGGAGTAATGAGTAGAAGAACAAAGTGGAGAAAGCAAAATAATAAGGGTAGACAAATTTAAGGTTTGAAAGTGCTGGAACTTGAGGCTCCATTTGAAGAATGAAAGCCTAAATTTGATCATGGACGAAACATAAAAGTTGAAGCTTAGAATATGAATTTGATGACTGAAAAATTTCTTAATTTAATTCACAACACGTTGGGAGTTATATTAGTGGAAGTGAGACTGCTCTGCATGCAGGTCAGACTGTAGTGCTGGAAATTGGGAGAGGAAATTGAACCTCTTGGAGCACTAATTTGGAAAAGGAAAAAACATAAAAGTTGTAACATGATGTGTTAATTTTATTTATTTATAAGGAAGTTTAAGTCAATTATTGATAATTTTGGAGATATTGGAGGGATAACAAAACTGCTTCCTGCAGACTCACCCGGAGATTTCAGAAAGTTTGAGGTCCGTTTTGAGTATCTTAGGATAGGAATTCTAAGATGGTTAAATATAATAAATGGACCTTGATATGTATTTTAGATGGTGTAAAAATTTCAGAGCTGAAATCCAAGTATGTTGGGAGATATATGTAAATTCCTAAGCTGTGATAGGGTATTTAGATTGGCAGAATTCTTGATATTAATCCTTAAATTGGATGACCTTGAAGACAGAAACTGTCACATCCCACTTTTAGGATGGACGGTCCTAGGGCATGGGTAAGCATACACCACCGAAAAGCCGTAGAACCCAACTCGTTTTAGAATATTAATGTAACTCCGGTGGTATACCGACAGTACATTCACATTACCCCAAGATCAAACCTACAAGAAATATAAAACACTTCCAATATTACCACCTTATATCCTCAACTTCATTTTAAGCATATGCTAGCTTCCAATCACCATTACACTTCACTTAATTTATTATAGTTGTTTAGTTATCTATATTCATACACCATATTAGATTTATGTTTAACTATGTACCATGGAGTTACTAGATATTAACATTACATATCATCACATATTATCACACAATCATTACAAAATGTCATCTAAAATTCTAGCGGCAAGTGAAGAAGGATACTTGCACTGCGAATCCACTAACTTGAAAAAAAAATGAAAAGAAAAGTGAGATACAAATCTCAGTGAATATATAATAAATAGCCTAGCACATCAATTTGGGTGTTTAATTATGATCATTGGCTCAATGGATTATCACAATAAAAGTTAAATTTTCAAATAGATACAAATGAAGATTTAGCAGAAATTATACCAATTAATGTGAACTTAGTCACATTCCCATTTAAATAAGTACTGCGGAACCACAGATTTCCAATGACAATTATACACAAGGTTAGCTAGACCTTGTGGCTAGGGCTTTCAAATACCTCCTAGCAAGGTACAAGTCACTGTGCACAGAGTTCAGTGATCCCCTCACCGAAGAAAGGGAATTTCTGCTTTTGGTTCAAGTCAGGGTTCACTTCAAATGGAACATTTCACATATAAAGAATCAATTAGGACTAGAAGTCACAAGGGAGTATTAGCAAATCAAAGTCATATAAACAAATACAATTCACATTTTGTACAATGAAATGGTATGTGCTAGGGAATTTAATATATACTCACCTTTCTTGTTTACACTCCAAAATATTAGTATTCCTCCTCACCTCCTTTGATTCCAATTTCTTCTTCTTGATATTCTTCCTCACCTTCTACATATTACAAATATTTATATATAAGTTAATTTCATATAACGATATTTATTGACTCATTAGTTTAGAAAATTAGTTCATAATTACTA
>CATKHJ010218569.1:0-21262 GCA_949750685.1 Vernicia montana | reverse complement strand
ACATAAAGGATTTGGAGGTTTAGTAAAACTTATACACTTTTACTTTCAGAAATACACATGTGGATATATATCTCATAATCAAATACTTATTTTCAAATAACTCAAAAAATCAATAATTCTTATATCATAAAAGAATATATTAGATTTAAAATATTATATACTTAGAGTTTAGTATTAAAGGAACATAACATATGTGAAATACATATATGTATACAAAAGGAGTTTTGTATACACTAACTCATATAACTTTTGATAATATGTATATTTATATGCCATAATGTCAAGGTCGATGACACATAGGTGATTAGCTTTAGAAATCAGTTGGCACATGGCTATCTTATTAAATGATCAATTGGCTTATATATCACTGTATTTCTCATTGGCAAATAAGGTTACATAATCATGGATCTTTCAATCAATTGGATTGGTCTCAATGAAAGAAAGGGCTTATAACTCGTAGCTTATTAAATGGGTTCAAATGAGATCATCACATATGTTGGGGCAGAGGCATTATAGCATACCTGAAGTAGAGGTTCCCTTACAAACATGCTCCCATAACTCATGGTTCGGACAAAGGCACTTGTGGCGTGTCCGAAGCATAAAGCTCCCTTATAGTTGGGGCAGAGGCACGTATTTTGGTATAACTCGAAGCAGAGGCTCTCATGTGAGCATACTCCCATACATGTGTACACAGTTCTCATACATATCACTTATAGTATCTCTTGCACATATCTTTTGGTTCACATAGAAGGAATTAATGGTACTCATGGCTCAAATGGCTCATATGGTTCATGAAAGGAATATCAATATTTATGGAATTCATATAGTTTCATGGTTATTTCAATGGCTTTCAACTGGTGGTACATTCTCATGGTCATTGTATTTTTAGAGTTGGGAACTTTCACATACACATATGCTTATATACATACTCATACTTATAATTTTAGGAACTTATAACATATAACATATATTCATACTTATTACTTATGGAAAATATATAAATAGACTTTGTAAACCTTTAAGGATTTTCATATAATTATTGTCAAGGGTTTATTAATAATTTTGTTATGAACAATTATTCACATGTAACATATAACAAGTGTCAAAGAAACACATTGCTCTCATGATGGCAATTAGCTTAAGGATTTTGGAACCAGCACAAAGGCCTTATATGAATGAACAATATGATTAGCATAATTCATGAACAATATGAATTATCTTATAGTACAATAAATTATATTCTTGGTGGCACATACAATGAAAAAGGCATAACAAGCCTTTATGGTTCAAATACAAATATAGTAGTATATTTTCTACTCACCTCTTGCTATTCCTTTCCAATGCTTATATCACCATTGCCGTACATGAAACTCATCATTTCTTGGCTCATCTTGCCTACACATGAAATTTCAATTCACTCTTTAACTATACTTTATATAACATTAGTCTTATAACTTGGTTTCTTCAAATATAATCATAGATTCTCAATTATTGCTCTTGACTAATGATTATCTCTTAACCATTAACAAAAATACCCAACTTGATTCTAGAGTTTACACATATTAGGGTTTCTATGAATTTAGATCAATAAAACTCATATCTTGCAATCAATGCTATAAACACCATCTATAATACTCATAATTAAGTATTAAACCTTAATTAAACAAAGCCCATATGGAAAATTAAAGATTAGAAGATTACCTCAAAGATTTCATTTTAACCTCAAATTCATAGATCTTCCAAATCAAGAAGAAATCTCCTTAGATCTTATATATCCTTTGATATCTTCAATATAAAAGACTAATCTTAGCCTTAGAGAATCATATATAAAGTTTGATAGGGTTTGGGGGCTATTAGGGTCGGAAAAAATGAAGAAAAAATCAGATTTTTCGCAAATGGGCTGTTGCTGTCTTTTTATAGCCCCGATGGACATTGCGGTCGCGATTCTCATATAGCGGTCGCAACATGCTCATTGCGGTCGCGATATAGCATTGTTCACGTGACTATTCCTTTTGATATCGCGGTCGCTACACACAAGTCACGGTCGCGATTCTACCTTAACATTTTGCAAAATTTCAGGCAGAAAGGTCCGCGGTCGGCTTCGCTTCCAATGTTGCGGTCGCAATTCTCTTGTCGCTGGCGCGAATTATGTCCTGCTTCCCTAATTCAAGGAATTCTCCTCCAATTTTCAAAATTCAACTTATAACTCATCCCAATAGACTTATTTCCAAATAGACACCACATAATCATCACAATTCATTTATCGTACAACTCATAGCTCATAAAAATACTAGATACACATCTAGTAACTCATAATAAGGATTAAACAATATATACATGAACTTGGGTATCACGGCATCCTTGCATTTCCAATTCAATCCGTTACAACACTTAGAACTCACTTGGCTTAGTTTGCGAAAAATTCACACACAATCTCATAGTATGGCAACTCTCATACATTATTCATCCATACTTACTACATAGAAAGCTAATATATAGTTGGGGTATTACGGAATCTAATTAGCTTTTCTTGGAACATCTGTTGATTGGTAGCTAGAAGGACACCTGAAACGCATAAATTAGACAATGAAGGAAGTACATTAGAATACTGACAATTACAACCTTAACCCTTAAAATGATACTTAATGACTTAAAGATTTTGTCAAAATTTCGGCAGAACCTCCCCTATAACTAAGATATTTCTCCACTGAAACATAAGAAATAAACACTTCTAAAAAGTTTGCAAGGCTCATAATAATCAACCTCTCAACTACCTCTCTAGACCTCCATACTTGGCAAACATCACAATCATCTTAATTCTCCAATCATATATAATTGAAATTATAAAACATCATCATTTCCAAAGAAAGAATCAATTCAATCATATCTATATATACATATAAGAAAGATTATTAATATACTTATAACACTTTTAAAAATAATTTACTTAAAAGATCATTTTGTTTGAAATGGTAATTGATAATTAAAACTATTAAAAGAAATGATTAGGGTTTGAAAAGTAAATGAAATGATCGCAAAGAAAATTGCAAGAGCTTTGAAAAGTAAATGAAATGGATGAAATATTCAATATAAAAAGGCTTCTAGGGAATTCAACTTCACCAAATTGATGTATGGTTGCTTAAATGAGATGATTAGGATAATGAAAATGAATGGAAGAAAACCAAGATAATTTCAATAGACGTGTCTTTCGAATTAGGTCAATTAGAAATTAAACTAATTCTAAACCTAAACCTAATCAAAAGCATGCATAGGGTTTAGTGCATTTCTTATTAATAAACCCTAAATTCATTGTTCATTCTTCAGGTGTTAAGCAATGTCCAATTTAACACTCAATCCTAAATTATACTATGTGGTCGTCAAACTCAAGTATATAAAATTAAGCATTAAACAATGATATACAACCCTAATTCATTCATTTAAACAAACCATAACAATCAAAGTGGATCCATTTAAACCTTAAAATAAAAGAATTAATTCATGATAAAAGAGAAATGAAATTCAATTTTATTAAGTTCAATAACATCCATCTTCATGTGATTAATGTAAAAGTAAATGAAATTGAAATTAAAAAGGGTGAGAAAACAAAACCCTGAAAAGAATCCTTTGAAGAACAGGAGAAATTTTCTTGTCTTCCTATCTTCAAATTGTTCCTCACCAAGAAATAATTCTAACCTAATTATATGAAAATGGAGAAATGGATCTAAAAGTGTTTTTTGAGAGAGTTGTCACACCTTCCTCTTGTTCTTTTCTGCACATTCCTTCTATATATCTCTAAAAACAGGCGGCTTGGGTTATAAGACAAAAACCTTGAAAATTATCCAATCAACATTTGCCTACTCAACATGTGCTGCTAGGAGTGAGCAAAACCAAACCAAAACTAAAAAATTAAAATCGAACCGATTGGTTCAGTTCAATTCAATTTTTTTAAAATTTTGGTTCGGTTCGGTTTGAAATTTTGAAAACCTAATTAAATTTTGGTTCGCTTTTTGCCCAAAAAATTTTGGTTAAAACCGAATCGACTGAACTTTATATATATACATATTAAAATATATTTATTTTATATACATATATTAAAATATATTTATATTATATATATTTATTAAATATATATTAAAATTTACTTGAATTTTATCTCAAAAATTATAAAAAAAAAAAGGAGAAATAGCAAAAAAAAAAAAAAAAAACTAGCCAAAACCGACCAACCAAACCGAACTTTTTTGGTTCGGTTTAGTTTTTACTCTAAGTTTAATTCGGTTCAGTTGGTGAAAATGCAATTTTGATTATTTCGATTCGGTTTGATTTGAATCAAATCGACCGTTTGCACACCCCTATGTGCTGCATAGTTACGTTGATCTGCAATTTGCGGATTACATTTGAATGAATTAGGCTTTGAGGTCTTATGAAAGTTGTAGATATATCTCTTATATTTACAACGCATCTTAAATCATCTCATTTGGACATCTATAACTCAAGTTATGATCAAAATATCGAAGAGTGTCTAAACTATCAAGTGATACACGGCTATGTAGCGAGAAAAACATGAAATAAAAGAACACGACTTGAAAACATTAGCATGTTTCTAAGTCATGTACTCTTTTGACCTAGAGTGTTTTCAAAGCATGTGATGCCCATTTTGATTATGTATTGAAACACAACCATATTTTACTTGATATGCCTAAAATACACCGATTTTTGCATCTTTTTCCACCATTTACTCCATAAACACTTATAAACTTAAAATTCACTTAAAAACAAACAAAACAACTATAAACCCATTTGAAACAAATAAAAAAGGACAAAAATAAACACAAAAATTAACCTAAAAATATTACAATTTTGGTTCGAACAGGAAGATATAAGAAAAAAATACATTTTTATTCATAATATTTATTTTGTTAATTTTATGGAATTCATTTAAAAATTTAATCTATTTCAGTAAAATTTAGTTTAGATATATTTAATTTTATAAAATTAAATTTATATAATTGAAATGAATATTATTCTAAATATAAAAGTTTTAAAAATATAAATTTAAAATTAATTTTGCAAAATTCATTTGTTTTGAATGAGTTATAAATTATTTTCCGATTAAAAAAATAATTAAAAAAAATAAAAAATGCTAAAAGTCTAGATTGGATTAATGTTAATTTGTATTTGGTGGCAAGCTGGCGGCACCACTTGCTGAATGGCGGTGTGATAGAGTTGACTGTGTGGCGTGTGTATTGCGTGTGCCAACAACTATAAATGTAGAAGTGTGACTTTTATACCGTGATATAAATTTATTTATCTTTAAAATTTATACATTTATTAATCAATATACTTTTTCTTTTAAAATATTGACTCGGGAAAATATACTTCCTCTATTTTTTTAATAGATGATGTTTTGAAAATTTAATTTTATTTCATATTATTTGATTTTTTTTAATATATATTAATTTTTTTTTAAATTATACCCTTATTTATTTTTTTCCACATCAGTTAAAATTTTTCTTTATTTAATAAGACCTTCTATATTCTGCACATTTCCAAAGCTCTCTAGTCTTGAGCAATGAGCCGATTTTTCTAGTGGAGAATGTTTTAATGGATGAGTATAATCATTTTTCTTTAAAAAATATAATTAATAGAATAATAATTAAAGTAATATTCTTGGAGTATTTAAAATTTAAGGGTAATACAGTCTATTTAACTATGTAATAATAGTTATTTAAAACATCTTTAATTCTTATGTAAAATTCTTAAACGACATCTATTTAGGAGCGAAGAGAGTAATATACGCATATAAAGTACTATTTCATGCTAATATACAAATATGATTTCAATAATTCATACAATTATAAAATATAAAATGAGATATCTTTCATATTTTTTATTTTGACTCCACATTTGATTTTCTTCGTTTTTATTAACTTTACTCATAATTAATAAGTTTAATTATTAAATTTAATAAATATATATATAAAAAAAGTATATTATATTCAAATTCTCACAAGAATCAAAATATGATTGTACTTATTAAAATCGTTGTGAGGATAAGAAATAGAAAATTCTCACTTTGTAAAAATGAATTCTCACAACAAATAAAAAATTCTTAACTTATTGCTATCTCTAATGATATTTTTTCCCAAGAATAGTGATAAAAATTGATTAATAAAACCACCATCCTAATAAAAT
The DNA here is from genome assembly GCA_949750685.1 of Vernicia montana. Taxonomy (NCBI): domain Eukaryota; kingdom Viridiplantae; phylum Streptophyta; class Magnoliopsida; order Malpighiales; family Euphorbiaceae; genus Vernicia; species Vernicia montana. Next base: position 15,070 of record CATKHJ010218569.1, on the reverse strand, counting down.
ATACTAAAAGTAATTAAGAGTTAGGGAGAGAGTCCGGGCAAGTAGCTTAGTAGATCAAGTTGGGCAAGTTGGGTTAAACTATGAGAGCCCACTAATTTTATTTATTTTTTTAATAATTGACGTTTTAGAAATTAATTCAAAAGTTTTGTTATTTGACGTTATAAGATATTAAAATTATATTTATTATTATTTTTTTAAATTTATTTCTATTTTAACTACACTAAACACATTAATTAAAACATTCAACTATAACATGAGTATTACTTTTTAATAATATTATTACTGATGGTACTATTATTAATTAAATATAAATTAATTTTTTAATTTTAAAATTAAAATTTAATTAATACCTTTTTAATATATGTGAATTATCTTAAATGTTAATTGTGAATTATTAAAAAAAAAAAAAAACATGAAGGGAGTAATATTAAATATTAATAAGTGATTAAGTAAACAGAAGGAAAAGCCAATATTGAAAAGGGACAAAAATGGGAATATAATTATACAACTGGATATTCAGTTCACCTATCAATACCCATAAAAAAAGCTCTTTTGAAGGGACAGCTCTTGGCTAAAGTTCCAAATTTAGTGGGCATTTATTATAAAAATTAGCGTGTTTTTTTTTAAATTATCATGGTTTTGAAGTGTGTATGTGTCCCTTCTCTGTCTCTGTGTGCGTGTATTTGTGTATATATATATTTCAAAAAAAAACATATATGTGCATTGCATGTGCTGTGTGTGCGTCTCCCATTTACGGAAGTTCATTCTCTCGTGGATGGGCTAACGGAGAGTGGGTAGAGATTTCGGCCTCACACATCGGTTGTGTAAAGTGTGTGTTTGTGGAATATAATGATTAGCGTGCCTCTTCAAAATTGTCATGGTTTTGAAGTGTGTATATATCTCTTCTCTGTCCCTGTGTATGTGTATTTGTGTGTATATATATTTCAAAAAAAAAAAATACATTTACAATAAAAAATAAATAAATAATAATTACTCTTATTTTACATTATAAATTGTATCAAAAATATTATATAATTGCTATTATTTTGTCAAACTTAATTATATTATTTTTTTTATCTATAATTTTAAAGCAATTATGGTTTCAATTATAACATAAATAATTAAAGTGGGAAACACAAGAGATATTGATGTTTTTGACTTTATTGGTATATTTAAATTGATGTTTTATTGACATTTTAGTATCCATTCCTTTTTCTCTTCTTCCTCTTATTATTATTATTATTATTATTTTAGAATGGAAGTAGCTTTCATTAATTTAAAGAACCAAATTGGCTATAGTCACATCATTCAAAACTGACTCAAATATAGAGTTTGGGACCTTCACCCATAAAAGAGACTCTTCTGAACCAGAATAGAAACATGCAAGGAGATGGGCAGTCTTATTAGCTAATCTGGAAATTAAAGACAGAAAAAATTTCAAATAAACTAAATAATACTAAACAGTCTTGGACTTGTATTTCATGATATGCATCTTGATACACTCAGATATTTGATTTAAGAGGAAAAAAGTTGGATTCTTGAAAAAGTTTGATGGATTGACCTATGGATTGATCTGCAAAACACAAAAAGGTGAAGGAGTCCATGCTTTAGCTTGGGAATAAAACTCCGAAGCTCAAGTTAGCCATGGAATGAGAATGTTCACAAAGCTTAAAGCGTAAGTAAACTTGTTTGTAAGTGAGAGAAAGAGATAAGAGTATGAAGAATCAGCTCAGCTTGCATGGACATGCAATATAGCCTTTTATATCTGGCTAAGTAGAGATATCTTCTGAGGGAATGAAGAAGTGACACTTTTCTTCTCCTTATGATGCCAAGGAGAAGAGTGGATAGGTGTCTTCTCAGGAAGCCCCCCTCTCTTACAAGGCAGCCTACAAGGCAGGTGAACTTGCAGGTGAGGCAGGTAAACTTGTATGCTTTATCATGCATGGCTATTACGTTTCATGTCAGGTTGATGATATCATTGGAATGATGTAGAATGTATGTCAACGAAGGAGTTTTTCCGAAGAGGCTGATTGAGTCATTGATGAAGGAGCTCCTCGATTGAAGTTCTTCGGATGTCCTTCATACTGAGTTTGGACAATAAAAGAAGTAGAGCTCTTCGGATGACAGCACTTTTGAACTTTTTCTTTTACTTGAAGCTCTCTCTTTTAGTGGAGCCCATTAGATCATTTAAGAGATCTATATTCTTAAGGGCCCAAAACCCCAGAGCCCAAATTCTCTTAGGGCTTAGTTTTTTCCTTATCAGTGGCCTCCTTGTTTCAATATGGATATATGTTATAAGATCCATGTAGAAATATATATATATTTTGAGACTGTTTCTATTCAAAGAACTTTGTTCGGTTCGATAGGGTGTTGAACTCTTTCGGCTTCAGTTTTTCACTTAATGTTTATTCTTCGAGGAAGGGCAATGGTTATAAATCTTTTGGCCTTCTGATTATGGGTAATCGTGAGATTATTTTGGCTGTGACTGACATGTATCAGAGAGAGAAATTTGAAAAAAAGACTCTTTGATAATAGCCTTTTGATCGATTTCTATCAACTGTTGGATCCACTTGATTGATGAACGGTTTTTGAGAGTCCTTTCCTTCTGTAAATAGGTTTCTTCTTCCTTCATTCGCTATTTACACTGTTAGCCGCTATACCTTGCTTTCTTGCGATTCTGCCATTGAAGCAATTCTTCAAGCTTCTGTTCTTGGATTTTCTTGCGTTTTCTTTCCAAATACTACTTTCAAATAACTAGGAATGGCCCCAAAAACTACTGCTATTGATTTTTCTGCTTCTTTGCTCAAGCAATGGCACAATATAACCTCTGTGGCTCAAGAGAGGGATTTTCAAGTTTGGGAACAAAATTTGAAGCCCGCTAGTGGTGAATTTGAGTTGTACATTCCCAATCCCAATGAAAGGATCTTTGTGGATGAGAAGATGGATGCTGAAAAGTCTCTGAGTGAATTACCGAAGAACTTCTGTAACTACATCTTCTTCCATCAGCAAATGGTGGCTGGATTGAGGTGGCCCCCTTCTCTTTTTATGCTGCACTCTTCAACCATTATCAAGTAAACCCTATAGTGCTTCATCCGAACACCATAAGGGAAATGTTTTTCTTCGAAGTGATCTGCACTGCCCTGAAGATTACTCCCACATCGAAGATGTTTCAGGTCTTCTTCAAGATAGGGAAATCTACAGAGGGCTTTGTTTAAACCACTTTGCCTCGTCCGAAGCTCCATCTTTTTATGGGCAAAAAAAATAAAGTCCCAGCTTGGGCTGATTAGTTCGTTGTGATCAAGCGAAAAACCACTAATGCCAAAAAGGGTCCTGGCTTCGGCTTTCCGGGGTGCTTGATGACCCAAATTGGCACTTTGACAGATTGGCTCGAGGATCTGAGCGACGAAGAAAAATTCGGGATAAAGACTCTGATATGAGGAAGGTCTTCTTACCATTTAAAAAGACTGGAGGTGTGCATGTCATTGGAAGGTGCTCAAGGTATGTTGTTTTCCTTCGTGAAGTTAAGTGGTCCTAGCGGTGAGTTGGTGTTACCCGTTCACTTTACTTTTATTTACTAATTTGCATTTTTGCGAACTACTAACATGATGTTGTCTTCGCAGTGGAGGCCGAAGAAGAAAGTAACCTTTGGGTTAATTTAGAGAAGAGCCTAGAAGGAATCACTCTGCTGACATATAATTGTCATGCCCACTTACCAAGCGTTGATAAAAATACTGGCAGGCTAATATTGCTTAGCGAGGAGAACTGGCAGCCTTTAAGAGTGGAGGTGCCATCTATTGTTCCTGCTCCTGCAAAACCAGCTGCTGAAAAATGGAAAAAGTAGAAGGCTGGGAAAAAGACTAAAGAGCCTGCTGGTGGAATAAAAATCAACGAAGAGGCTGCAGCAAAAGGGGAAAGCCAAAATGGGTTCAACTTCTCAAAAGAACCTATTGAAGAAGCTGCAGTCTAACCCTCAGAGGCAGAGAAAATTATTCCTGCTTCGGTGCTTGCTTTAGTGGACGAGGATGACCTGCAATCCATCTCCACTTTGATTTAGAAGAGCCGATTTCTGACCAAAGGGGTCGTCGAAGAAGAAGCAATTCCTCAGGATGATGATGTTGTTCGGACTGAGGAAGTTCAAGAAGAAAGAGAAGTTCCCACTATTGAGGTGGAGGAGACGGGGAACGAAGAGCCTCATGTTACTACCGTCGAAGCTCCCCCAGCTCTAGTTGATGAAACTCAATCTCTTGGTATAATATACTTAGCATTTTATAGATTTTATTTTCATGCTAAGTACCTTTACTTATAAAGTCTGTTGTCTTGCAGAAGAAAACTTCAGTACTTTTGATTTTGATGATTATTACCGAACCTTAGCAGCCGAAGAAGAAACTACACTACCTTTTGTTGTTGTTCTTGCCGAAGGTGAGCCTTTAAATACAACTGGCAATGATCCTTCTATTGAGAGAGACATTGAAGCTCCTCCAGCCAAAAGGCAAAGAATCTAAGAACCACAGGCCATGCATACCTCTGAAGCGATCGCTGAGACTTCATGCGATAATGTTCCTAGCCCTCATCTTTTAGATAAGTCTTCAGATGATGAAGATAGGGTTTGGAAACATTTCCCTTTACCCAAATTTAGCTTTATTGGTGCTAACTTGACAGGGATATCTGGTGGCATCGAAAGTGCTGGTGTTGAAGTTAAGGCAATTAATTGAAGGCCTCTTTCTTCGATGAAGGGCGTACTTGTTGGTGGACTAAAGTATTTGAAAGACAAAGCTATCCGAAATGAAGACCTTCGAGGCAAAAATCCTCCTATTCACCACATATTATTCACTTCTTCCTCTAAGTTATTTGAAGATTTTTTAAAAATAAAATATCTAAAAAAGGCAGATGATACAATAGAGTTCGCCAATGACCTTGCCATGGCGTTTCATCCATTTCCATCTTCTTGTGGCCAACCCCAAACATCTATTAGAGAATTATTGCAAATAGAGGCATATAAGGGCTATGACGTAAGTATATCTTTGAATATCATAATATCATATTTATCTTGCATCTTCTAACAATCTTATCCTTTTTTCTTTTCAGACAATGAGGAATGCAACTGCTCTGATCGAGCGTCTGGCTGCTTGCAATGAATTTTATATCAAAGCTCGGAAGACAACTATAAAATGTCTAGAGCTTATCACGAAGCAACGCTCTCATATTGACTCTCTCTTTAAAAAAGATAAACAACTCAAAAAAGAGAAGAGAGAGACAGTCAGTGTCGAAGAGCTTAACAAGTTGAATTTCAAGGTGGAGAAGTTGCGCTTAGAAAATTCTCAACTTATTGCGAACGCTTCGCAATGGCAAGTGAGGCTGAAGGATGCTGAAGATGCTTCTGAGAAGAGGGTTGAGAAACTCAATACTACTATTGCGTCTCTATAAGTGTCTTCGATTATGAAGGATAAAAGTATTGAAGAATTGCAGTCTTTTTTGAAAAACTCTTAAGAGGAGGCGAAGAGCTTAAAATTGAAAGTTGACATGCTGCAAAGGTAGGTTGATCAGCTTAAATCTAATCAGGATGAACTGATATAAGTGAAGAGGAAGATAGAAAGCTTAGAGTAAGACTTGGTCGCTAAGAGGGTCAAGACTAGTGAGGTTATGCTTCGGGCTGTGAATGCTAAAAAAACTCAAGAATCTGCCATCAACAACTTCATTAAATCCGAAGTGCTCCAAAAGTATATAACTCTAAAAGGCATGCATCAGGCTATCAAATTTTATAACAAAGCTATCGATGATGCGTTAAAGAAATTTCCTGGGGTGCTTCAAGAAGGTCTGAAAAAGAAAGTTGGTGCAGTTCCTTGCCTTACCGAAGCTGACCTTGACTCTATATTCCTTTCAACTCAAAGCTCTGATCTGAAGAATACTCTCACTCCTGATCAACCTTCTCCGATTGAGCCTGCCTCTTCATCAGCTCCTTCGAACAAAGCTTAAGATATATATTTTTTTTTTTTTGTACTTGTACATATTTTTTACTTAATGAAATGAAACACTCTTTTCTTTTTAATTAACACTTCATTTCTCTGTCGAAACTTCTTTTCCATTTATAAATAAAAGAAAGAATAAATCATACTTAATTTAACCTTGAGTTCAAGCAAGCATTTTAATTCAATTGTATAGTTATTATCCTCCCTCTAAAAAAGAAGCAACTTGTTGTTTCTTTCATTCTGTTTTGCCTTGGCAAATATTTGAATATTCGGCATTATTATTCTTACTTAAAGAATTAAATACCTTACCTTAGTAAGGGTTTTTGGCCTCGCCTTGATGAGGGCTTTGACCTTGCCTTAACAAGAGCTTTTTTTTTCTCCTTGATGAAGATAATACCTCACCTTGATGAGGTTTTTGGTCTCGCCTTAATGAGAGATTTGGCCTTTCCTTGACAAGGGCTTTTTCTTCGCCTTAAAGAAGATATTACCCCACCTTGATGAGGTCTTTGGGCCTCGCCTTGGTGAGGGCTTTGGCCTTGCCTTAACAAGGCCTTTCTCTTCACCTTAACGAAGATAATACCTCACCTTGATGAGGTGCCTCACATTGATGAGGTCTTTTGGCCTCACCTTGACGAGGGTTTTGGCCTTGCCTTAACAAGGGCTTTTTCTTCGCCTTGACGAAGATAATACCTCACCTTGAGGAGGTCTTTTGGCCTCGCCTTGACGATGGCTTTGACCTTGCCTTAACAAGGGCTTTCTCTTCGCCTTGACGAAGATAAAACCTCACTTTGATGAGGTGCCTCACCTTGATGAGGGCTTAAGATTACTAGTATGAATATTACTGATTTTGAGAAAAGTTGCATAATTTCATTACTTGTTTTATTTATAATACATTTTAAGGTGTTGAACATTCCAAGCGTGAGGAATTTCAACTCCTTCTAATGTTACAAGCTTATAAGTTGCTGGGCCTATCACTCTTTGCACTTAAAACAGTCCTTCCCAGGTTGGAGCTAGTTTTCCCATTCCTTCTTTTCTGTCTGTTGCCTCAAGTTGTCTTATAACTAGATCTCCTTTAGCGAACACTCGAACTTTTACTTTTTTGTTGAAGTAATTGGCTGCTTTAGTTTTGTAGGCCTCTAAACAAATTGCTGCTTTCTCTTGAAGTTCTTCTATGAGGTCTAAATCAACTTTTCGCACTTGTTCATTTTGCTCATCTCTGAGAAAGTTGATTCTTCCACTTGGCATGCCAATATTGATTGGAATTACAGCTTCTGTTCCATAAGTTAAACTAAAAGGAGTTTCACCTGTGGATTCTCGTGGAGTTGTTTGATAGGCCTACAACACATGGTGGAGTTCATCTACCCAACCTCGACTATGACCATCTAACCATTTCTTCAACCCTTGTAGAATAGTTCAATTGACCACCTCGACCTGCCCGTTCGATTGTGGGTGAGCAATAGATGAGAAGTGTTGCTTTATCTGAAGAACATTGCAAAAAGCTTGTACTTTAGCATTATCGAATTGTTTTCCATTATCACTGACAAGTTGATATGGAACTCCAAATCGACATCAAACATTTCTCCATAGGAAGTTGATGATCTTTTCCGCTGTGATAGTAACTAGTGCTTCAGCTTCTATCCATTTGGTGAAGTATTCAATAGCTACAAGTAAAAATTTTCTTTGACCCAAAGCCATTGGGAATGGTCCCAACATGTCTATTCCCCATTTAGCGAATGACCAAGAGCCTGTGATTGGAATTTTCTTTGTAGCTAGAGTGCATTTATTACGAGCATATTTTTGACAAACAGGGCATTTTCATAGCAATTTAATTGCATATTGCTTAATTGTTGGCCAAAAATATCCTTGTCTGATCACCTTCGCCGCTAAAGCTTTACCACCTATATGCATACCACATGATCCTTTGTGTATCTCCCGAAGGACATAATCTGCCTCTGTAGGCTTAAGACACTTCAACCATGGTAGCAAATAGGCTGTTTTGTATAAAGTTCCATCATGTAATGAAAAATGAGCGCTCTGATATTATACCTTTTTCGCCATTTTAGGATCTACGGGGAGTTCTCCTTTATCCAAATAGGCTATGATCGTTTCCATCCAACTGGGCTCTTCATCCATTTGCATAAATTCTTCGCTATCTTGAATGTTAGGATGAGCTAATGATCCCATGAAGATCCTTCGAGGAAGCTTTGTCGGATGAGTGGCTGCCAGTTTACTTAGGCTATCGGCTCGGCAATTGTCAATCTGAGGAACCTTGTGAAATTGAATATCAACCTCTCTATCTTTCATTTTCTGTATCAGAGCCTTGGTCTTTTCCAAATACTTCAGCATATTTTCATCTTTTGCTTTAAATTCTCCCTTGATTTGACCAATGATTAATTGAGAATCACTGCAGACTTTAAGAGCTTCTAACCGCAAACAATCAGTAAGCAATAATCCTTGAATCATTGCTTCGTATTTAGCTGTACTATTTTTAGTTGTAAAATCTAGCCTCAAAGCATATTCTAACAAAAAACCATTTTCTTTTTGCAACACAATCCATTACCACTTGCCCCATCCATATAGAGTTCCCAGGAGGAACTAGGTGGATCTGATGTTGCACTTGATTCAGCTTCGAGCGATGTTGGTTGATTGATGGGGTCAATTGTAGTCGAGAAAGAACACTCTGAAATGAAATCAGCTAAAGCTTGGGCTTTGATGGCTGATCGAGGTTTGTAATGTAATTCATGTTGGCTCAATTCAACGGACTAACATAACATTCTGCCTGAAGTCTCTGGCTTGTGAAGGACTTTCTGAAGTGGTTGATCCATTATGACTACTGCTTGATGAGCTTGCAAATAAACTTTTTATTTTATAGCAGACAAGAGTAAATCATAGGCAAGCTTTTCGATTGGAACATAATTCAGTTCAGCTCCTTGTAGAACTTTACTGAATTAATAGATTGGCTTTTGTACGAAGCCTTATTCTCGTATCAACACTGAGCTTATTGCTTGGTCCGAAACAGATAAATAAATCAAGACTTGTTCTCCAGGAAACGATCTACTCAAAATCTGTTCAGAACTAAGAAAAGCTTTAAGTTGTTCAAACGCTACTTCGCATTTCATTGTCCATTCAAAAGTATTTATCTTTCTCAATTTTTTAAAGAAAGGCATATATTTTTCTACAGATCGAGACAAGAATCTGTTAAGAGTTGCTATCTTTTCGGTCAATCTTTGAACTTATTTCACATTCTTTGGGGGTGACATGTTAAGAATGGCTTTCACTTTATCTGGATTCGGTTCTATTCCCCGTTCACTGACCATAAACCTAAGGAACTTTCTCCCTTTAATGAAAAAAGCACACTTTTCAGGATTCAACTTCATCTCATACTCATTCATCACTACGAACACTTCTAACAAGTCTCGAATATGATCTTCGAAGTTCTTACTCTTGACTATCATATCATCAACATATGCCTCCAAATTCTTACCCAACAAGTCCTTGAACATCTTGTTGATAAGACGTTGATAGGTGGCTCCGGCATTTTTGAGACCGAAGAGCATAGACATGTAATAATAAGTTCCCTTCTCAGTGATAAAGGATATTTTTTCTTCATCATCAGGATGCATCTTGATTTGGTGGTACCCCTGCTTCACATTTAGTGAAGATAAAAAACCATAACCAACTGTTGAATCTACTAGCTTGTCGATCATTGGCAACGGAAATGAATCTTTGGGACAAGCTTTGTTAAGATCAGTAAAATCAACGCACATTCTGTAGGTTCCATTGGGCTTTTTCACTAAGACAACATTGGCTAACCACTCGGGATAGTAGACTTCTCGAATAAATCCTGCTTCCATCAACTTGTCAACTTCGCCATCAATAATGACCTACCTTTCAACTTCGAAGCATCTCTTCTTTTGCTTTATAGGCTTGAAATCAGGATTGACACTGAGTTGATGTGTAATAATCTCCGACTTGACCCCTTTCATCTCAGTTGAGGTCCAAGCAAAACTAGGCAAGCTTTCCTTCAGGAAGTGTCGAGCTTCTTTGTTTTGTTCTTTGGTTAAAGAGGAATTGATGAGCAAGAATCTCTTCGGGTCCACTTCTTGAACAAAGAATTTTTCTAATGCTTCCACTGGCTCAGTTCGTTGAGATGGCTTTAATTCACCTATCTTCGCCTCTATCTCAACCATCGCCATTGCTTCTAAACATTACTTTCTTTTCTTTTGATTTGCTCTTGATCCACTTGCTTCATCAGTTTGAGCTCCATACACATTGAATTCTGCCCCTGATGGCTTTGGAATTACCATCTTTAACCTCCTGATATTAACTAAAGCATCCAGTGCATATAATAGTGGTCGCCCCATTAAGACATTATAGGCTAGCCGTGTTTGAACAACTACAAAAGTAGCCATTACAGTAACACATTCTGGTACTACGCCTATAGTAAAAGGTAGCCTTATCACTCCTCTTGATGGGACTTCAGATCTATCTAATATGCGAACAGGATTATTCAATTCTACAAGATCTTCTTCTTTCAATCCCATCTTCCGGTATGCTTCTATAGTGATCAAATTCACAGAACTACCATCATCTACTAAAATTCTTTTCACTATAAAATTAGCAATGATAGCTTGAATTACCATGGGATTTACGTGTGAAGCCTCTGATATGTTCTCATCTATCCACATTTTAGCTCCATTGCAAAATACAAATTCTGGTGCTTCGCGTTCCCGTGGTAAAGCCTTAGCTTTTCTTTTACTGATTGGAGGTTGAACAGGTCCTCCAGTTAGACAATGAATTATAATTGCCGAACCATCATTTGCAGGTTGTTTGCCTCTATCTGGAATAACTTCTGGTTCCTGTTTACCAACTCTTTGTTCCTTCAAAAACTTCCCCAGATATCCTTGCTGAATGAGTCTCTCAATTTCTTCCATCAATGATCAGCATTCATTGGTATTATGGCCATGAGTATCATGAAATAGACAATATCTGGTCTTATCTCTCAACTCTGAAGCTCTCCTCATTGGCTTGGGTCTCATCCATATGTTTTGATCTTGAAATGCTGCAAACACCTCTGCTGGACTTGCAATGAGAGATGTGAACTTCGAAGGGTCGAAGCGTGATTGCCTAGGTCTTCCCGAACCTCTCCTTCTGAAGTTCACATCGTTTTCATTTTTCTCAACCACTGGAATCTGTTCACATTCCTTCTTCTACTTCTTAACAATCTCTAATGAACTAGGAACTTCGAATCATTTTCTCTTCAAAATCGAACTATAATTATAAGCATCATCTTACCTAATATATTTTGAGTTATGGCCATCGCTTCTTCTAAAGACTGAGGTGCATCTTTGCTCAAGGCTTTGAAATAACCGTTATGAATGGTACCATTTTGGAGCGCTTCGACAGCCCTAGATTGATCTAGCTTCGTCACCTTCAAGGCTTCGAAGAGATTCATTTTCTTCTTGAACTACTTGCTCTAAGAACTGAGTTCTTTTCTCTGTTGGAATGCTAGCAACGAACCGATAAATAAAATTCTCTACAAGCTGTCTGAAAGAACTTATACTCTCTTCTTCTAATCCATCGAACCACCTTGTTGCAGCTCCCTTCAAGGATCCTCGGAAGGCTCTACATAATACTGCATCGCTCGTGGTTTGCAATTCCACAGTGTGTTTGTAATCCATCATATGAGTCTTCAAATATGACTCTCCATCATATCTTGTGATAGTCGGTAGTTTGAATTTTTCTAGCATTTTGTAATCACTTATTCTTTTCACAAAAGGCAATTTTAAAGTAAGTGCCAGATTTTTATCCATTACCTTCTTTCCTCTATCGCCACCCATCTCCTCAAAAAACTTTTTCACTGCTTCTCTTATTACTTCTGGATTATGCTGATTGATAACTTCTTGACTCTGTTAACCCTTATGTTTTTTATGATGTGAAGAGATTGATTGAGATATTTCTGCTCCTTTTCCCCCCTTCCTAGAGTATCCTTCATAGCTAGGATACTGTTTGCTCTTATCTTTATCTAACTTATCATCTTTCTGCTGGTTGCTTCGCTCTCCTCTATTATCATTTGCATGTTGGGATCGCCCTTCATCTTGAATCAATCCCCGATTATCAATGTGCAAACGATGCTTATGTTCATGCCTTCTATCCCTTCGAGGTGAACGGATAGCCCCATCACCTTCTTCATCTCTATCCAGACTTACCATCTTAGATTTTAGTTTTTTACCTTGACTCTTTTCTACGTTGTCTACAGTATGGATGTGAGGTTCATGAATCAAGGATTTATTTGTATTTCGTTCCACGTCATGTTCTGAAGCAGTAGTTGCATCAGGAATTGGAAGAGAAGGTATTTGTTTATGAACGGTGGCTAAAGCTTGTGCTGTGGAAGATAGATGTGAGACAATGAAATGTATAAACTGTAAGGATGAGACATCAACTTGTGGTGGTATAGTTGGAATAGCAGTTGGATGAATTGGAATATTTGGTGGCATCAGAGTACTTAAATATTGCAAAGAAGTAGCCAAATCGATAGAAGCAACTTGAGAAATTTGCATAGGTGGGAGCGGAGGTGGTGGTGCAGTTATGGATGGAGTTTCTAACAAACCTTGGATTGTTGAAGCATTTGGAACCCTTTGCATGGATGTTCCTGGATCTTGTGGAGGTGGAGGTAGGAATTCTTCTTCACGGTGAGGCATGGTTCTTGAGTTTTTTTGCAGGATATTTTCTGATTTTGGTAAAGTTCAAGTTATGATCACAAGAGCAAAGAAAGGAAAGCCAAACTAGCTATCTTTAAAGAAAGAAAGAGATCATGGGTGCTAGAGAACCCAGCTATGCTTGCTCTTTCCCACAGACGGCGCCAATTTGATACGCTCATATATTTGATTTAAGAGGAAAGAGGCTGGATTCTTGAAAATGCTTGATGGATTGACTTATGGATTGATCTGCAAAACACAAAAAGGTGAAGGAGTCCAGGCCTTAGCCTGGGAATGAAACTCCGACGCTCAATTTAGCCATGGAATGAGATTGTTCACAAAGCTTAAAGCGTAAGTAAACTTGTTTGTAAGTGAGAGAAAGAGATAAAAGTATGAAGAGTCAGCTCAGCTTGCATAGACATGCAAGATAGCCTTTTATACCTGGCTGAGTAGAGATATCTTCTGAGGGAATGAAGAAGTGACAATTGTCTTCTCCTTATGATGCCAAGGAGAAGAATGGATAAGTGTCTTCTCAGGAAGCCCCCCTCTCTTACGAGGCAGGTAAACTTGTATGCCTTATCATGCTTGGCTATTACGTTTCACGTCAGGTTGATGATATCATTGGAATGATGTAGAATGTATGTCAACGAAGGAGTTTTTCCAAAGAGGCTGATTGAGTCATTGATGAAGGAGCTCTTTAATTGAAGTTCTTCGGATGTCCTTCATACTGAGTTTGGACAATAAAAGAAGTAGAGCTCTTCGGATGACAGCACTTTTGAATTTATTCTTCGACTTAAAGCTCTCTCTTTGAGTGGAGCCCATTAGGTTCTTTGAGAGATCTATATCCTTAAGGGCCCAAAACCCCAGAGCCCAAATTCTCTTTGGGTTTAGTTTTTTCCTTATCACATCTATTGGCACTTTGCCTTGAAGCATTCCAAAGAGCGCTAAACTATTAACTTCAATCTCTACTTTTCTAAAACCTGCTTGGATTGTGGCCTCTGTTGCAAACAGCACTGCCATTGTCTCAGCCATTGTTATGCTAAATCTACTAGTGCACATATTGTTAACAAGTAATATAATAGTGAAGTAGAATGTCGATCATATGAGAAATGATTTGACAAGTACCAAAATTATGAATTACCTTATCATTTAGAAATCGATCAAGTTGTGAAGAAGAAGAAAATTAAAACATATATTAGGAAACTTAAAAGATAAATTCAATATATGAAAAGGACGTAAGATTTATATTTCATCAATTGACTACCTATAACTTTATGTTTTCTAAATTAGTTTTATTTTATTGGAATTAATGATCAAATTTTTCTAAATTATATGATGTTCTCTCTCAAGATACAACACAAGTATTTATGTTAATTTTATGTCTACTCTCGTGATCACAAGCAATTAACACAAATCCATTAAATTTTATGGAAACCCTTTAAACAATCACAAAGTAGTGTTTTTATCTCTATGTAATGAAGGAAATAAAATGTATCTTGTACTATTGATAGAGTAGATTATATACATGTGTGAAAGAATTCCTATTCTACACAGGAGATTACAACTGTAGCTATTATCAGATATAGTAGATATATACAGATTAAGATTATCTCTATCATTCCCCTGCAAGTTGAACTGGGTTATCAAACACAGTTAACTTGGAACACAGCTCATCAAAGCGATTGCGAGGTAACGGTTTGGTCAATATGTCAGCAATCTGGTCATGAGTATTGATATACCGAACTTGCAATGATTTATCTTTGATCCACTCACGAACAAAGTGAAAATCAATCTCAAGTGTTTTGTGCGTGAGTGAAAAACTGGATTAGCTGTAAGGTATGTGGCACTCAAGTTGTCACACCACAATATAGGAGCTCGAGAAACTGGATACCGAATTTCAGCCAATAAGTGTTCCAACCAGGTGAGTTCCGATGTTGCAGCTGTTAAGGCACGGTATTCGGCTTCAGTTGACAAACATGAGATAGAACGTTGTTTCTTGGAGGACCAAGAAATCAGATTATGTCCAAGATAAATAGCAAATCTCGTGATAGAGCGACAGTCATCAACTGATCCCTAGGGGTGAGCAAAATCGAATCGAAATTAAAAATCGAACTGAACCGATTGGTTCGGTTCGGTTTTTGAAAAAAGAAAACCAAATTAAATTTCGGTTCGGTTTAATTTTTATAAAAAAAAATTTTGGTTTGAATCGAACCGACCGAAATATATATATATATATATATAATAATTTTAATATATATATATAATTTAATATATATATATAATTTAATATATATATATATATATATATATATATATATATATTATATTATAAATTTTATATATATATATATATATATATATATATATATATATATATATATATATATATAGTTTATTAT
Source organism: Vernicia montana (assembly GCA_949750685.1). Lineage (NCBI taxonomy): Eukaryota > Viridiplantae > Streptophyta > Magnoliopsida > Malpighiales > Euphorbiaceae > Vernicia > Vernicia montana. The sequence goes on along the minus strand of CATKHJ010218569.1, from coordinate 7 downwards.
AACAAAA
>CATKHJ010218568.1:0-10415 GCA_949750685.1 Vernicia montana | reverse complement strand
TTAATAATTAAAACATAATTCTAAAATACAATTTGGAATAATAATTCTAATTAATTTTTATCTTCCCCATATTTCTATTTAATTTTTCATAATTAATAATTAAAATTATATATTATTCATAATAAATATAATAATATTATTTATGATATATGTTATAATCTTATATTATTTATATTTTATATATTAATTATTTATACACTTCGTTTAATTATATTATATACGTTAATTATTCATTATATAAAATATAATATCTCTCTTAAAATTATTAATTATTAATTATCTTAAATATAACATATTAATTATTAATTTATTTTATATAATTATTTAATTAATTATATAATTTTCTATTATTTAAATTCATTTACAATAAATAACATTTAAAAAAAAAACCCAAAGTAAACAAGCAGATGAACTTTGGTGCCAAAAAAAACCAAACAAACACGTGAACCTTGGTGCCAAACAAACAAACAAATACTGAAACTAAAAAAAAATAGCTAGGTTGTCCGCTAATGGGACTAGCGGACAGAAATATGTTCGTCCGCTAGTTCCAACAGTGGACTGCTTCAGTTCGCTGGATAGAACTATCTAGTTAACTCAGCTCAAAAACACCTAAAATTGAAATTAGTTTTCAAAACTACCTAAAATTGGTAATACTTTCAAAAAAAACACTTAAAATGATAAATATTTTATAAAAAAATCATAAATTGGTAAATTGGCCCCAATAACTTCACTGGAAAAATTCCAGATTCTTTGATTGCACTTGATGGGTTGAACCTTTTGAATGTCTTTCAATAGGCTTGAAAGGGAAGTTCCGAAACTTGGAATTTTCTTAAATGCAACTGCAATTTCATTGTTAGGAAACAATCGTCTCTGTGGAGGCATTGCAGAACTGAATCTTCCTCCCTGCCCCTTCCCAATGTCCAAGAAAAAAAAACTCTCCACTCCACTGAAAGTATCAGTCTCAGTGGTTGGTGCTGCATTATCTTTGCTGTTGTTGGCGTGCTTAATTTTGTGGCACAAGAGAAGAACGTTAAAAAGGAAAAGCATTTCCATGCAATCTTTCAAGGACCCATTTTAAAGGATATCCTATGCAGAACTCTTCAAAGCCACAAATGGATTTTCTACATCCAATATAATAGGTGTTGGTAGCTATAGTTCTGTCTACAAAGGATTTCTCGATGAAGTTGGAACTAAAGTGCTAAATCTGCATCAAAGAGGAGCATCACATAGTTTCATGACAGAATGCCAAATTCTTTGGCAAATTAGACATCGGAATCTCATGAAACATTTGTAACACCCTAAAAAAAAATGAGGTTGGCTCGAACAGGTGATTTATTCAATTTTTTTAAATAGGGGTAAATAGTACAAATGGTACCAATCTTTTGCACTATATTTCAAATTAGTACCAAATCTTGAATTATTTTCTTTTTTATACAAAAATTTCAATTTCGCTTTCAGGCAATGGTACCTATTGGGAATCCGGTGAAATTTTGCTAACGTGAATACTGGAGCTCCACATTAGCATAACACTCAACATCCACATCACAATATAAATAACCCTCTTGATACCAATTAGAAATATAGTCCAAAGATTTGGTATCAATATGGTTATTTATATTGTGACATGGATACTAATTGTCATACTGATGTGGAGCTCTGGCATCCACGTCAGTTAAATCTCACCGGATTCTTAATAGATACCATTTTCTGAAAGTAAAATTGAAGTTTTGGTAGCAAAAAGAAAAAAAATTAAAAATTTGATACCAATTTGAAACATAATATAAAGATTTGGTACCATTTAGACTATTTACCCTTTTAAATAGTCTTTAACTATTAAGCCTATTGCTATTAATATGTTATTTATTTTGCTTAATTTATTTACTTATTAAAAGAGAGACAGTTGAGAACATTAAAGGAGAAATCTAGAGACTTTTGTCTCTATTATGTCGGTGGTGAAGTAAAACAGATAGCAAAAAAAAAGAAATTAATGAACTAAATATATATGATGAGGAATAAATTATCTCATGTCTGTGATGGAGGGTCCATCCTATGAATCTGAAGGGTAAAATCTACAGACAAAAAAAAGAAGGATCAGGAGCTCTTTAGGATTGACCCGGCAAGAAGACTCTAACACCCAAATCAATAGGCTGGTCCATTCAATGGAGAGCATAGAGAGAGAGAGAGTTTTAGGTGGAGGAATGAAGAGAGAGAGAGAAAAATTCTTTTTATCTCTTTCCTTTACCTAGTTATAGTGGAAATTAAGGACCCCCTATGTATCCTTTGTCTATATTAGAGGTCATTTTTAGTCCTCATCAAAAGCCTCCACTCTTTAGTCTGATTGAGTGTATCGAGAAGCGGACTAAAGGAGTAGATACATCCTCTCATTGTAATAAGATTTTTTTATATTGTAGATAAAAGAGCCAAAATGACAACAGCTGGCAAGCTTGATATGAAGGAAGCTAGATGCTTGAATGGGGGGGGGGGGGGGGCGGGCGAGCGAAGGAGCTTAATATGTTGGTAACTAGGTGCTAAAAGAGAGATGCAAGCTGACACTACAAGAAAAATCAAAATTAGCGACTACTTTTTGTAGTTGTTGATCACTTAATTTTAGTAGCTAAATGAAAACGACGACTAATTAGCCACTGAAATCTGTAGTCTTTATTTTCCTAATAGCTAAAATTTTTTAGCGATGGTTATGTCGTTAATTAGCTACTAATATATTGTAGTTGCTAATTAGCAACTAGTAAGTTAGTCGCTAATTGAAGAAAATATAATCACTAAATACAACAAAAATGACAATTAAAGTAATTGCAGTTGCTATTAAATTTACAGTTGCTAATTAGTTACTAATACAATGTAGTCGTTAGTTTTCTTTATATATATATATATATATTCAAAATAATTGTCCAGGTTTTTTAATTTCTCTTAATTTTTTAATTTTAATTTTCTTAATATATTAATAATTGTCTTTTCTTTAATATATATATTTTTATTTTATTTCAATTTTTTATTAATTGTCTTTTTTTTCTTTAATTTTTTAATTTTCTTTAATATATTAATTTTTATTTTAGTTTTGTTTTCTTTAATATATTAAGTTTCTTTAAATTAATTGTCCATTCTTTTCATAAATAATAAGAAGAAGAAGAAAAAGAAAAAATAATAGAGGAAGAAAAAATGACAATAATAATAGAAAAAATGAAGAGAAATAATAATAGGGAAAAAAAGAGATAGAAAGAGCAAAAAAAGTGATAAAGAAAAAAAGAGAAAAAATGATATAAAAAATAAAGAAGAAAGAAAAAGAAATTATTATGACTGAAACAGAGGGGATGTTAAGTGGAGGGGCGGGTTGATAGGTTTTGAAAACGTGAGGAGTAGATACGTGCCTCAAAAAATATTAAGTGTCAATCTGCACTTTTGGTTAAATTCTGAGGGTATATTTGCACTTTATTCCTATATAAAAAAAAAAAAAAAAAAAAAAAAAAAAAAAAAAAAGAGAAGAAGAAATGAAAAGATATGAAGAAAAAAAAAATGAAAGAGATAAGAAGAAAGAAAAAATTATAAAGAAATAACTTAAGGAGAAAAAAGAGAGAAAAAAATGATGGAGAATAAAGAAGATAAGAGAGTGAAAAAAAGAGAAAATGAAAAGGAGAGAGAGAGAAAAAAAAGAATGATGGGAGTGAGAAAGAAATGAGTTTTTATAAAGATTTAAATTTAGTAACAAACAAGAATCCGTTGCTAATTGGGTGGGAAATATTTTTTTTGAAATTAGAGATGGAAAATTTCATTGCTAATTCGTTAAATAAACGGGAAAATAAAAATTTGATTGGAAATTTTTTTTTGAGTTTAGCTACGAAAAAATTCATCGCTAAATATAAAATAAGCGGGAAAATGAAAAAATTTAGATGAAATTTTTTTTTTGAGTTTAGCGACGGACAATTTCGTTGCTAAATCCGTCACTATATATAAAATAAGCGGGAAAATGAAAAAATTTGGGTGGGAAGCTAAAATTTAATAATTTAGTAACTAAATTATTAATGCGCGAATATATAATTCCTCGTGTCAAATTATAGTCATTGTTTTGCAACTACTTAACTTATAGTCGCTAAATAGAGACTATTTAGCTACTACTCATAGTAGCTAAATTCAGCGCCATTTTTGGCTCACTTTTTAGTGACTAAATAGTCACAAATTGATCGCTAACCTATATCATTTTACTCATCTCCTTCTGTTAATCGCCACGTAATCTCTAATTAGTCGCTAATTAGTTACTAAATTGGTGTAGTCACTAATCCAACAGTTTCTACTAGTGTGAGGAGCTTGATGTGGAGGCAGTTCAGTACCTGAAGAGAGATGCAAGCTAAGAAGCTCGATGTGGAGGCAACTCAATGCCTAAAGAGAGATGTGAGCTAAGGAGCTTGATGTGGAGGCAGCTCAATGCCTGAAGAGAGATGTGAACTAAGGAGCTCGATGTGGAAGCAGCTCTACGCCTAAAGAGAGAAGTGAGCTATATGATTTCCACATCATGGTATGATCTTATGGTTTTCAATGGCTTCAGGTCTTCAACTCCACAATACATGGACTTATAGATTCCAGATAGCAAGTCTTTGATGCCATAACATGTGGACTTATAGATTCCTAATAGCTTCAAGTCTTCAAGTCTTCCTAACGGCTTCAGATTTTCCAAACAGCTTCGAGTCTTTGATTTCGAATAGCTTTAAATTTTCGTATCTTCCAAATATCTTCAAGATTATTCTTCCTTAGAAGCCTTCAAATAATATGCTTTCTTAATGAAGGTCTTAGTTAATAATATGCCTCACTGAGAGGTCTTAAAGAATATGCCTTGCTGATAGAGGACTTAAATAATAATAATTTGCCTCGCTGATAGAGGATTTAGATAATATGCCTAACTGATAGAGGACTTAGATAATATACTTTACTGATAGAGGACTTTGATAATATGCCTCACTAGTAAAGGACTTTGATAATATGCCTTACTGATAAAGGACTTTCAAGATTTGCCTCGTTAATAGAGGTCTTCAGATAATCGGCCTCATCTATCGAGGACTTAGAAATCCACCTCGTCGAGAGAGGTCTTCGGATAATCTATCACGTCTATTGAGGACATAAAAATTCCCCTCGCTTGAAGGTCTTTGTATAATATGCCTCTTCAATCGATGACTTAGAAATTCACCTCACATAGAGGTCTTCAGATAATGTGCCTCGTCAAACGAGGACTTAGAAATTCTGCCTCACGTAGAAGACTTTAATAATTTGCCTCGTTAATCAAGGACCTAGAAATCTACCTCATCTAGAGGTCTCCAAATAATATGCCTCTCCAAATGTGAACTTTAGATAATATACCTCATCAAGAGAGGTCGTAAGAAATCATGTCTCGCAGTATTTCACTTAGAGTTCACTAAGTCTTTGGTGCCTAGAGTTCACTAGGTCTTTGTGCCTAAATTTCACTAAGTCTTTAGGTGCCTCGCCTTATCGAGGTCTTTTTATTGCATGCAACTCGCAAACTGATTCTAATAACTTAATGCTTTTTGTCAGGTCTCTGGAAGCTTGTGGTCATGGTGATGGTAGCAGTGCAAGCCACCATTGGACGGAGGTGTGAATCAACACCCACTGCCTCTCTCTCTCTCTCTCTCTCTCTTTGTTTTGCCCAATCTACTATTCTTTTTTCTTTTTTCTTTTTCTTTTTCTTTTTGTGTTGATGAAGGAGGCTCAAATCTAAAGGATAAAAAATGGTGGTGACCAAAAATATTGACTCCGATAGAAATGGAAAGGTAGGGACAATTTTTTTTGTGTTGTTCCCTACAGACGACGCCATTTGATGAGGAATAAATTACCTCATTCCTATAATGGATTGTCCATCCTATAAATATGAAGGGTAGGACTTACAGATAAAGAAAAGAAGAGTCTGGAGCTCCCCAGGATTGATTCGGTTGGGAGGCTCCAACCCAAGTCAATGGGTTGGTCCAATAAATGGAGAGCATAGAGAGAAAAACTTTTAGGTAGAGGAATGAAGAGTGAGAGAGAGAAAAGTCATTTTTACCTCTTTCCTTTACTTATTTATAAGGAAAAATTAGGACCCTTTATGTATACGTATCATCTACCTATTAGAGATTATTTTTAGTCCTCATCAGTATATAATCTCCATTTTTGCACCTTTTAATACGTTTATATGTGTATACTCCGCTTGAAACATTCCTCAAGTAATTTAACAAATGCATATCCAAATCTCCCTTTCTACTCTGCCACATCCAAGGGATCTATAAAGTAGAAAATTGGTAAAACCATTTGTCCTGCAGTTTTGTTACATTGAAGTATCTTCACAAGTTCATCTAAGCACCATGGAGAAGATGCATAATTTCCTGAGAAAATAATTACCAGAATAATTGCTTCTTCAATTACTTTCAAAAGCTAAGGGTTGATGAGAATTAATTCCTTTCCTCTATCAAGTTCATTGACTATGAAAGTTTTGATATGGTTCTAATGCAAAGGAGAATAGAGATGGCTGCAGGTAAAACTTAAGAAATCATGGTATTTGGGTTGAGAAATGAAAGATGCAAGAGGAAGATGAGTAAGAAGAAGCCATAGGAAAGACATTTGTAAATGTGGACCAACTAGTTTTCATCAACAAAGTTAAATTCTAGCCAAATAAGTAGTTTCTGTTATGAAATATATTAATAGATGTCATGATAAGAATATAAATTATCTTTATCATTATCTCTCTAGATAAAAATCCTTATAGAGATAGTACTCTATCTCTATCCCTATCTTTGTAAAGCACTGTATTTCTATCTCTATCTCTGTAAGTATTGACACCTATAAATAGATGTTACTTTTAATAAAGTAAGATACAAATTATTCTTTTCTATTTTCTTCTATTCTCTCTCTATAATTCTCTCTTTTATTTTACAATACGTTATCAGTACGAGGTAGACATGTTTTCACTTAATTTAATTATAGTGCTCTAAATTTATTTAATAAATTCATATGAATATCACATGAATTTAAAAATCTAATAATTAATTTTTTTTTAGATTCCAAAGTTTTTTTTTTAAGAGAATGATTTTTTTTTAAGAATAATTTTTATTTTATAATAATAGTTGTTTGTGTTATTATCACTATTGTTTGTTAATTTGGGGTTGCTTGATTGCATTTTTTTTCCGTATATTTGTGACTATTGCATCTAATTAGGTATAATAATATTCTAACTAATTAGATATAGTGATTTTAGGCTTTATTAAATATATATGCTTATTTATGGAGAAATTATTATTTGATGCTATTTAATTTTAATATAGTTCCTGAAGAACTTATATTCTAAATTCTTGTAGAATTAAATAAATTAATACAGTTCCTGAAAAATTAGTATTATCTACAGTTTTTGAAGAACTAATTAAATAAATAAATGAAATATAAATTATTGAAAAATTAGTACCCTAAGTTCCTGAAGAACTAAGTATTATAAATCCCTGAAAAATTAAGAATCCTAATTTGTTAAAGAACTGATATCCTATGTTCTTGAAGAACTAAATAAATTGTCTATAAATTTTTGAAAGACTGATTTAATTATGATAAGTAATATGATGAATTTGACATTCTGTTTTTCCCCTCTATTACTTAGTTCAAGTTTCATTGGTGGGATTAGATTATTGGATACTTGAAATTGAATAATAGTTAGTTTTTGGACTTCGAAATTATTACTATGTCCATTGATTCTGATTAGGCATTATTTATACATAGTTATCTATAATTATTTATTACTCACATGCACATTAAATTTTGTTCAATAATAATATTTTAATATTATTTTAATATTTAGTGCATAGTGCTTGTTCATGAAACTCTTTGATTTTGAGTGTGTTATTAATTATTTAATGAATTATAATTTTACAATGACTGTGAATCAAATATTTTTGTAAAAAAGAAAATTGTTTCTTTTGGTTTTATTAATTGAAATAGTAAATTCATGGATGTTCATCAAATAAACTTACCGGTATTTATTCACATATTTATTTGATGATGTCATATTTATCTTTCTCATGAAAATTTAGAGAGTATTCAATTATTAATTTATTTTTCTATATCTATATGAAATTTGATACCTAATTGAATTTTAATTTTTCTATAGTCAAGTTTGTCTATTGATGTCAAGGACCAAATTTTCATGAATTCAATGTTTTTATTAAATTAAATATTAGTTTATTTTCTATTGGCCTCATAAATATGTTTTTGAAATATGTGTGGTGAGCTTGAATTTTTTCCTCTTTTGAGATTTTTTTTAAAGCCATTTAGTAATAATTATTTATTAGTACTAATGCAAGGGATATATTATTTTATTATTATTATTAATTTCAATTCATTAATTAAGATTGTGAATATATATACAGATAAGTGATTGGTTTTATTCTAAAAGTATAATTTGTTTGAGTATTGATCTCTAATCAAGAGGATAACAATAAGTTGTCTATATTTGTATTAGAATAGAGGAGCACAATTAGTGTTTACCTTTCCTTAATAGGATAAATTACGAATTTAATGTTTATTAAATTAAATATTAATTTTTTTATTGGTTTGTTTACATATATTTGAAATATATGTAAGTTAAGTTATTTAAATAAATAAAGTGAATTAAAGTTTGGTTGATATTCTTATATTTTGGTATATGCTCTTGAATTTAATGGAAGTAATTATTTAACATGGATTGATGCTGAAATGTATTTGGATGCTAACAAGCTGGGTGAAACTATTAATGAATGAAATATATATAACATCAAACCAAAACAAAACAATGGCTATGATCCTACTTAGACCTCATTTAAGTGAGGATTTAAAAGCTGAATATTTTATTGTTAAAGATCTTTGTGTTCTCTGGAAAAGTCTTAAAAGATCAAAATGATCAGTTGAAGGTTGTGGTCCTACCACAAGCTCAATATGAATGGTTAAATCTACACCTACAAGATTTTAAGTTTGTTTCATAATACAATTCAGTTATATTTAGAATCAATTCACAATTGAAATTATGGTGATAAAGTTACAAATTATGATATGCTATAAAAGATATATACTATTTTTCATGTCTCTAACATACTCCTGCAGCAACAATATAGAGAGTGAAAGTTTACAAAATATTATGAACTTATTCCTTGTCTTATAGTGGCTGAAAAGAATAATGAATTGCTAATAAGAAATCATTATGGTAGGCCCACTGGTACAACATCATCCCCCTAAAGTGGATGTTGTAGATAACCAAAAGTCAAAACTCAAGAATGAAATGCATTTGGTAGATTAAGAGAACTCTGGAAGAGAAACAACTCACATAGATGACACAACTCAACTCAATATATAGACTTCACGAAGGAGAAATTGGCTAAGATTTTACATTTTTATTATTATTTGTATTGCTTTGTTGGATTATAACGATAAGTTGTTTATCCATATTATTTTGTATTATAATCTATGACTAATTTCAGTATTATTTTATCCTCAATATACATAAAAAAAAAACATGTTGCGTTGAACCTACAGTTCAAGCGTTGAACTTATAGTTCAATAATTAAATCTTGAAAGTTCGGTATAACATGCCATTATGCATATAATACATACTCTCCCTTACAACTTGTACATGAACATGAGCTTAATATTTCTTAACTGTGATTTTTTTGTTGTGCCGTGTATGTACCAATAACACTGTCACAGCCCAACTTCTGAGCCTCAACGATCCTAGGGCATGGGTAGGCATAAAGCCACCGAAAACTCGTAGAACCCATACTTACTATACAATCCAATACGGTATCATACATCTGTACTATAGTTATCTCATCATATTATCACATTATATAAATCATATTATATTATCTTATCCATATCCCAAGATCAGAACCTAAGCACATATACACTTATTATTCTCATCACATACTCATCAATAGCATTATAGTATTTTATCAATTAATTTGTACATATTCTTCTCATATAACTCTTATAATATACATACAATTTCAATACTCTTTTAACACCCATGGAGCTACTATAACAACTTTAACATATACATATACACATCTCGAATGTAACTTTACTTTGATAAGAAAATCCTCAAATGAAGAATGCTTCTTGAGGAACCACTTGCTCACTAGATTGCTCTCCTGGAAAAATGGAATCACTAATGAGATAAAGCAGTGAGTGGAGAATAAACTACCATACTTGTGAGGCTAGGTATTTCAAGGCTAGCTCACAAGGATGACTCATGCTTACTTATCACTTGACTCATATACTTATATTCATGAAATGAAGAATATAAGGATCATATTAACAAATGAACTTTTATATGCAAAGATTTATGGAAATCTTTAGAATTTAGATTCATATCTTTGAATCTCCCATTTCAGGTATACATTATTTCTTGT
>CATKHJ010218246.1:0-11445 GCA_949750685.1 Vernicia montana | reverse complement strand
TATATATATATATATATATATATATATATATATATATATATATATATATATATATATATATATATATATATATATATAATGTACAACAATAAATTTGATATGATGGTACGTGCATCTCTCGACTTGAGTAAAATAACATGTTCAAGTTAATTTTTTTTTTTTTAAATTTAAAATTTGATGATAGTAAATGATTGATAATGCTACCAATATCTTAAGTGTTTGTATAAGATCATAAATCAACTCAATTTTTTAAAATGCATTTTTTCAAAAAGGTGGTGATATTGGCACTCCCATTTTGGTTTCTAACACTATATATTTTTCATTATTGAATTTGACTATACTACTCTTATTGTATTTGGCTAATAATTCTCGCAAGGAAGGAAGATTTCATTTCTATTTCTTTTTACATTTCTTTATTCATAAATTTTTTATTCATATATACTATTATATATTATAATTATTAATTTCAAATCCTTATAATCCAAACATAGGCATATTTGCTATTTAGCTTATTTGAACCTAATTTTGAACCTTAGAATCTAGTTTTATGAGTTCTAAACTTACCTTAAGTTTCTAGGAGGCAACTGTAATACCCCGAATTCGTATATGCCTTCTTTTAACTTTATGTATGAGTTATGAGTTACCTGTTAAGCATTTCCTAATGATTAAGTTAGGTTTATGATGAGATAATGTCTATGAAATGAGTTTATGATTTTATGATAAGTATTGAGGATGATTGAAGTGTTGGAGTAAGTTAATGGAAGTGAAGTTTGGAAAACCAGCATGAATTCCCGTTCATAGTGGTGAACGCACGTTCAAAAGCTCTCAGTGTGAACAGTAAAACTTCAGGAACCAAAGATGAATGCTCGTTCATAAAGTGAACGCCTGTTTATGAGACAAGGAACAGTCACGTGAACAGTAACAAAAATATTGATTCAGGGGATGAACGCCTGTTCAAGATAATGAATGCCCATTCAAAACCTCTTTGTGTGAATAGTGAACTTTTTGAGTTTCGACATGAACGCCCATTCATCAAGGATGAACGCCCGTTCATCAATGGTGAACCCTCGTTCATCAGGAATGAACGCTCGTTCATCATCGAGGTTTATAAAAAGGGACAGCAGCCCTAAAACGGGAAAAACATAATCCTTTTTCATTTACTTCAGTCCTAACTGTCCCCAAACCCTATTAAATTCTTTAAATACTACTCTAAGACCAAGACTCATCATTCTAACTAAAGATATCGAAGAATATTCAAGATCTAAAGTAGATTCCTTCTTTGAAACTTTAAGATTTGGGTTTAAGAGTGAAGGGGATAATTTAAGGTAAGATATCATTCCTTCATTTTACTTATGGGCTTAGCAATTAAAGTGTTATAACACCATTATTATGTTAAATAGAGACTGATAATGATGTTTATAGCAAGTGATAAATAATATATAAAGTTATTAGAAACCCTAGAATTGATATTGTTTTAATGATTAAGTTATTATTGTTATGTGAGTTAAATTTATAGATTGATTGAACTATTGTTATTTTTGTATGGGTTTTCTATAGATTCAAATAGGGACCCGAGGAGAGATGATAATTGTGGAGATGACCATTATATTTGCTTGATATGAAGATAGATTACAAGACATTTTGGATAATCTTTCGTTAAGGTGAGTGATAATTATACTATTATGATTGTGAATTGAACCATGTGGCATGAATGCCTATTCTTCATGAAATCCAAATGATTCTCGATAATTATCCTATATCATTCTTTATGATATTTATGATTTCATTGTACCCATGAACCAATTATTGATTATTCTAAATCATTGAATAAATTCCTTGAGAACCTATGCTTGTTGATCCTTATTGATGACCTATGAATGTTATTGAACATTGTATGACCTAATTGACCCAAAGTAGAAATCCCCAATCTGATGTGGGAAAAAACATAAGACATTATGCATAATGTACCTATGGATAGAATAAAATATCCAAACCCTAGCTAGAAAGAGTATTGGTGTCCTAGCCATGAGATTTGATCAATCTTGCGTAGTGGTAAATGTGAACATGCTCCACAAAGATGGGCCTCTGTTCTTATATATTGTTTATGGTGAGTATGTTCTATGCCTCAGCTCTTAGTTATTCTATGAGCATATACTTCTTTCATGGGGAGCGTTAAGACATAGATACCTCTACTCTCAAGTCATTGATATATTTCTGCTAAAGATGATGTATGTGTATCTACTGATCCCATTATATTATTGATATTGATTGAGAACCTAATGATTGCTATAAAACCATTGAATCTATTGATATTCTATTATTATTGATTGAATGAACTATGAACCATTTCTTGTGAGCCGACCTTGAATCACCTAGCCTCACAAGTATGATAGTACAATTATTACTCACTGTTTTATCTCATTAATGATTTTTTTTTTAGGGGAGTTTTAGTTTATCAGTTCGGTTCCTAAGGCCTTCTTCTTCATCCTCGGGAACCTTGGTGATTAATGTAATGATTCGTATATTATTTTCCTTATTCATGTATATGAATATTCATAGTTGTATCTTAGAGCTCAATGGAATTGTAATGAATGGTATTCTTTTAGGTCTTAAAGGCATTAAACTTGACGGACAATTAGGATGATATTGATATGTAATAACCATTGATATATGAATTATAATTGATATTGATAGTAGTGTATGGAATGATTGTCCAATAACATTTGATAACAGGTTATAATCTTAGAAATTGTATGAATTGTATGTATGTTATTAGATTATCATGATTCCTATGGGTTTTTAGTAGTCTTAAGTCTACCCATACTCTAAGATCGTCGTAGCTCAAAAGTTGGGTCGTGACAACAACTCCCTCCTAAAACACCTAATGGAAATTAGCTTTTAATGCTTGGTTTATTTTGAGAGAAATGAATGGAAATTAAGAGAAAGACAATGAAGTTTAAGATCAAATAATATGAGAGAAAAGAAGGGAAAGTTTACACTTTTCAATTTTCCTTCTAACCTTTTTTTTTTTTTTATTTCCTCCCAAAAAGAGAGAAAATAAAGGAAAATTAAAAGAAATAAGTTTAAGGAAATTGTTATTTTCTAATATGTCTTTCAAATACCAACAAACAGAACTAATTGATAGGGAATATAATAATAACTTATTAAGTATAAATTTTAGTTTTCTCCCTTTTTAATATTACAAATAAACAATATAAATGAAATTAAACTTCAACTCTTTTCTTCTCCTCTTTTTCTCTCATTTAATTTAATTTTGTTTCCCTTACATAATTAGTTACCTAAACTTGAGTGTTATAGTTTCTAAGGATTGAAGGAAGTTCGATAACCAAAAATTCATATGAGAGCTGCTTTCTATCCTCTTTTTGTCTTTCGGTGAATTAGACATTCAGGTGCATTTTTGCCAATCAAATTTCAACTTCCAAAACTTGAAATAATAACTAGTTTTTACATGAAAAGTTATAAATGCAAATCATGGATAGATGTGTAAATGAGGGGTAAATGATAGCTAAAATCACCAAACTTTGATGATTTTTCTAATGTGATCACAAAAGAAATTTTTTTTTTTTTAGGCTAGTACCTAAACTTTCATTTTCTTTTCAATAAGTAGTCACTAACCAAAATCAAGTCAAAATATCACCGGAGATGCTAAAGTGGACTGACACATCATCAAGGCTAACTGACTCATATAGACACGTAAGCGCCATGTCATCAACTCTCGCTCAATCAGCTGCTAACGTCAAATTATTAATCACTGCACGTCATAAACGTCAGCTGCCAACGTCAGACATGAATCACCGCATGTCAACGTCAGATTAATAACTTCAAAATTAATTGTAATTATATCCATTTAATTAAATTAAAGTGTATCTCAAGAAAAAATTGAAGTGAAAAATAATTCATTATACTTATCATTTTTTCCATTCACTCATCATCAAACTCAACTTTATCATAATTTTTCATCAATCTCTTCTTAATAAGGGTGTAATTTTGACAAAATAGACGTAATCGCAACTAACTTTTAAAATTAAGATAAAATAATCCATTTAAAAATATTTGAATATAATTGCAACTCTTTAAAAAGAAATATTTTTTTGGTGATTAGGCCAGTTGAAAAATATTTAATTCACCCGCTCATATATTCTTTACTTCAAACAATAAAATAAATAAAATACGAAACATAATATTTTTTTTAAAAAAATAGTAATATGAAATTAGTATTAACTGAGTTTGGTAGTATTTTAGCTGATTGCATTTCTATTCAAAAAAACAAAAATTTCACTATTTTTTTTTTTTTTTTTTTAGAGGCAAGGGAATGGGTCTGCTCATACTTTAACTAGCGTGGCTCATTCGATTTCTTAACCCTTTGTTTCTTTTGTAGTTCCTCAGTTCTTTTTTTTTTTTTTTTTTTTTTTTTGCTCAAAAAAAAGTGACTAGTATTAATAAGGGCATGAAGTCCAAGTTAGTACATCAGATCTTACACAAAAGGGAGGCCCAATAGGTACATCACAAGATAAATTAGGACTTAATGTCCAACAATAACTACCCAAAATGGGTTTTTACACATGGGTTTTAAGTTCAAATTAACAAACACAGTCACTAGGGATATACAGACATAAATGTACAAATTATGCAAACACCCCTGATAACTTTGTCCATCGCCAGAAGGCTCCATAGCTTCAGTCACCACCATCACCGCCGCTAGGAGCCCAAAGAAGGAAGTTACCACCACTAGAAGAGGAGAAGCACCTGAACTGTCCCCAAAAAGCTTGCACCAACCAGCTTCAATAGGAGCCCACCCCAAAAAACAAACAGATCCAGGATTTACTTGACAGAGGCACAAATCCCTTCGCTTGAACGGCCATTGCCATGAAGGATTTAGGCCTCTATCAAGGGCTAGGGAATATAGCTCAAACAGATCGGCGGAGATGAACTCAAGAAGCATGAACCCCCGGGCCAGGACTAGCCAGCTCTTCCCTCTTCCAACAATCACCGCACCTCGATAGAACGAAGATGATGACGAGCTGTTGAAGGATCCGGACAAAGTCGCCGAAGATTTGAGCAGCACAACCATTGCACTTGAAGACCCAAAAATCTTGAAATCTGATTCGGACGAGCAAGCAAAACCTGCAAATCACAGAGGAAAAAAAAAAAAAAAAAAAAAAAAAAAGACAAATATAGATATGAAACTAAGAAAAATAGAGGGAGGGAAACCCTTCCAGTGGCCTATAAGCCACCGAAGGGAGCCCCAGGCAAAAACCTAAGCAACAAAGACACAGACCAAACGAGAGAGCAATCGTTTTTGGAGGAACAATTGTTGTTGGATTTGATCCATTCTAGTTAATAAATTATTATTTCATTTCAAATATATATATATATATATATATATATATATATATATATATATATATATATATATAGTAATATGAAATTAGTTGGATGTATGATTAGGAGATAGTACATACTCCAATAATAATTAAAAATTTCCTCTAAATACATAATTTGTTACCAAACTTATTTACCAACTACACTGAAGTGATGTTTTGTAAAACTGAAAATTAAGCGATGAAAAATTAAGTACTGAATTTTAAGCGCTAAATATAATAAATACTGAAATTTTTAAGCGCTCAATATAATTAATCTGTTTGATAATTGTTATTACTGAAAATTATTAAATTTCTTTATTTGACATAATTAATCATGTGATATTGATATTTAAATTTTAACTATTGAACACATTTTAAAAATTAAAATAAAAATCATAAATAAAAAATTAAGAAGCAACAATCATATTATGATAATATTTCTCATAAATTTTTAAAAAATAAAAATTATTAAATTTTAAATGAGTATTACAAAAACTGATAAATGAGTATAAAAAAATTAAGAATATGCTAAGGGTATAAAAGTTGCTTTAATAAAAAATTTTAAAAACTCAATAACTAAACGTGTTCAGTATAAATTTTAAATTAAATATTTTAACTTACGATTTTGAATACTTTTTTACTTAATTGAAAATTTTAAATTGAAACCATTTTATGTTATCGAACCATCTTAAAATTAATAAGTGATAAAAATATTAAATTAAGTAATAAGTTAGGTTATCAAATACTCTCTAACATTTATAGTTTAAAAGAAATAACATTTTATGTCACGACTAAGTTTTGTCTGTACTGAATGCATACATTAATCCAATGAGATAAGTAAACAAAATGTATCGGTATATTTTCACTGGATAAAAAATAAACGAAATAGTTATATTGGTTATAATATCTCATCACTTATTAATTTGATATATGAGATAAATCTATTCATTTAATGTAAACAATAATTTTTCTTACGTCACATTGTAGTATAAGTCGAATTTTCAAGAAAATTTTTAACAATGAATAATATTTGAAATATGAAATATGAAATTTACATTATTGACAGAGGAAATTACAAGCTAGATAAAAAAAACATTAATGTACATATAAAAATAAGAGATATGTGATGCTGTATAATTTGTTGGATAGGAAATATACCAAAAAAGAAAAAAAGTACGAGGAAACCATATATAAACTCAAAGCTGTACATGCAATTGATTGAGAACAAAAGTTGATTGGATAATTAATTAAATGTTTATAGAACCTATGGACACAGATTTGATGCCATTTTTAGTGACATTATCCCAACTTATTATTGGTTTTTTTTTTTTTTTTGATACGTCCAAAACTTAAATAAAAAAATTGAATTGTTATGATTTAATTAGTAACTTCTTTTGCACTAGCAGACATGATTTAATGGTAATGTATCTTTTTTTTTTTTTTTTTGGGGTAATTGACCTAATCGAGTCTCTCATTTTTTAATGCTCAAAAAAGAAAAAAAAAATTATTAATATCTTTCATTGCAATATAAATATTTAATTGTACAAAAAATTATAGATTTATTTATCTTTAAATATTTTATATATAGTTTAAGGAAATAAAGAATTATCTTTTTGGATTAATAATTCAATGATTAAATATTTATTTTTCTGTTATTCAACCCCCCCCCCCCCAAAAGAGAAGAAAAATGTGTCCATTATCATCCTCATGGGAATTCTCATCCCCAAAGAAATTACTATTTCTCATTTTTATTTTTTATTTAGCAGTAGAGTGATATCACGAATCAGTTTTCGAGTATTATACTAAGTTCGTTTATCTTATTTGATCAAAGACAAATCATTTATACTGGGATTTAAAAATTCATAAATAAAGAAATTTGGCCTCGATGATCGAACTTAGATCAATAAAAAGATGAACAAATTCACTTAAGACTAATCCTTAGACTTAATTTTTATTTCTCATTTCATTTATTATTTATTTTGACATAATATATTTGTTATTTTTTATACTTTCGAAAATGAATATATTTTTTATTTTAATTATATTAAATCCTATATAAAATATTAATATATTACAAATTAAAATATAAATATTAATTGTCTAATTATAAAAAAAAAATATATACTATAATATATATAACTATTAAATTTAATAAATATATATTAATATTAATTTCCTACCCCGTGGATATCCCTAACCATAAACCTTGGACAGTCTACCACAAGATCGGATAAAAAGGTGGTTCCTCAAACTCTAGCAGAAGCACATGATTGTTTCCTTGGATTTGTGGTGTCTCCTTCCTGCCACGTGCCCTCAAATATAAAGCAACTCTTCAAATCTCCTAATTTGTGGTAAAACCTTTTGTGTATTGTCCTCCACTATTCTATTTTTCTTAATATTTAATCACTATTAATTGTCATTATTCTTATTAGCTATTTATTTTAAAATCTTAATTATTAAATTATAAAAGTACACTTTGAAATTTTTATTTTTTTATTTTGAGTCTATTTGAATTAATAACATATTTAAATTTTCATTTCAAATTGTATTATTTAAATTATATGTATGCTTTTTAAAATAGAGAAGAATGCGCACTTCAACAAAATTTTAGAGAACATATTATCTATGTTCATGAATTTGATTTATATGTCCAATTAATTTTCTAAAAAAAAAACACAATCTATATATTTTAAATATTAAATTTTATGTATTCACAAATTTATTGAATTTGAAAAGTTTGATCTAATTGATTTTTCTCACTCTTTTTAAAAATATAGATAGTAAAATGTTTCAAATTCGAATTTTTCAAACCACAAAAACTTACATCAATTTAAAAGATGTACGAGTCTGTCAAAGTATAAAAGTTTTTACTAATTTAAATGATAGATTTAAAAGGAGATGATTACTTATGTTGTGCTATTATAATATTATTTCGGCTTATTAGGTTTACAATGAATTAAAAAAAAAATTGTTTAAACTCAAATATATGAATATCTAGTAATATTTTTTAGAGGAATTTACGTCATATGTCTCATTTTTTATATTTTTAACATTTATAGCCTCTCAGTTTTTTTTTTTTTTTTTTTTTTCATATTTAGACCTTTTTAATTACTTTTTTTAATTTTTTTTTTTTTTAACCTCTTAGATTTATTTTGTAATGGATCATTAATTTAATAGAATTTGTAATGGTTTTAAATTAGTTCAGTAAATATTTTATGATTTTCCTTTTGGAAAATTATATAATTTTAACATTTATTATTTTTTTAATTTTCTTGAAAAATAAAATTAAATGTTAAACAGTATTAGATACTAATTATTAGTTGAAAGTATATTGTTTTTTGTTTAATGTATATTGTTTGCTGTAACTTTTTATTTTGTTCAAAATCCATGATTTGTATAAATAGTAATAGATACTAATTATATTGTGGAAGTATACTGAATTTTATTTAATGTATTCCATAAATTAAATGTTAATAATATTATATACTTATTATTTTTAAGAAGTATACTGTTTTTTGTTTAATGTATACTGTTTGTTGTGATTTTTTATTTTTTTTTTGAAATTCATAACTTGTATAAAATAGTAGTAGATACTAATTATATTGTGTAAGTATATTAAATTTGTATTAGATACTAATTATTTGAGAGAAATATATTGTTTTTTGTTTAATGTATACTGTTTGCTGTGATTTTTTATTTTTTTTTTGAAATTCATAACTTATATAAATAGTAGTAGATACTAATTATATTGTGTAAGTATATTAAATTTGTATTAGATACTAATTATTTAAGAGAAATATACTGTTTTTTGTTTAATGTATACTGTTTGCTGTAACTTTTTATTTGGTTTGAAATTAATGACTTGTATAAATAGTAGTAGATACTAAATTCATTATGAAAATATACTGAATTTTATTTAATGTATTCCATAAATTAAATGTTCAATACTAAATGTTGTTGTTACTAAAATAATACTAAATTTTATGGTATGATATACTGTTTGTTGTGATTTGTTTCTTTTTTTTTAATAAAAGATTAGTGTTTCTAATTTATATTGATTTTTTAAATTCTAAAATTGTTATTATATATTTTTTATTTTTTATTTTTTAAAAAAAAATCAAAACCTAGCTAATTTGAAAATTTCAAGAAAATTAATTCATTTTGAATTATATAGTTTTCAATCTAATTAATATAGGTTAATAGTTAATTCATTTTGAATTTTCATAAATAAAATTTAATATGATTAAATTAAGTTTTAATTTTAAAAGGAAGTGGAACCAATAAATTATAGGCAAAGAGAAAAAAAAAATATGACTTTGATAAGGAGAGATTTAGGTTATTTTTGCAAAATAAAAAATCAGGGACTAAAAAAGTTATTTTTTTTTTAATTTTTGGGTTATTTGTGTAAAAATCCCTTAGTTAAATACTAGTAATCAATATCCATCCAGCCCAATAATAAACCAACAAATAACAACATTTATTTAAAAAAAAGGAAATTACATCATACACTCTTTTTTTTTTTTTAAATATCATTTTAACGGTTATTTTTTTAATATACTTTTTTACAGGATGTTCTTATCTTTTATATGTTTTTTTTTTCTTTTCTTTCATTTTCATGGGCTCTCGCTTTTCAACGTTAATTACAAAACAGAACACCAACACGTTTTGTAAGACGATGACATAGGCAGCGTACTAAGATGTTCATGAAATGGGTCCACAAGCTGCTTGTAAAGTAAATGATGAGTGGCAACCAAGAACAATATGTGGCCATTTCACAAAACAACAACACGTGACCATTTCAACAACAACAAAAAGTTGTTTGTAAAGTAAATGTGTGCTTGTATTTTTCTTTAATATTTAATTATAAGTTAATTTATTTGCATTAATTAATTATTATTTTAGAAAAAAAATATATTAATTATTTTTTATATACCACACGTAATTAATTAATTAAACTAATTTTTAATTAATTTAATTAATTAATTAAATTAATATGTATATATTAAAATAGTTGCAGATACCAAACATATACTTAACATATATTAATTTTTTTTGTATACATATACTATTTACTGTTAGTTTATATATCTTTTTAATTTTTTCAAATTTGCTTAAAATAGTTACAGATACCAAACATATACTTAACATACACTAAATTTTGGTATACGTAAATCATTTACTGTTAGTTTATATATCTTTTTTATTTTTTTTCAAATTTGCAATATATATATATTAAAATAGTTATAGATACCAAATATATACTTAACATATACCAATTTTTGGTATACGTATACCATTTACTGTTAGTTTATCTTTTTAATTTTTTCAATTTTGCAATGTGTATTTATATAAAGTAACATATACCATTTACTGTTAGTTTATATATCTTTGTAATTTTTTCAAATTTGTAATATGTATATATTAAAATAGTTGCAGATACTAAACATATACCTAATTTTGGTATACGTATACTATTTACTCTGAGTTTATCTTTTTAATTTTTTCAAATTTGCAATATGTATATATATATATATATATATATATATATATATATATATATATATAAAGTAGTTGTAGATACCATACTAAACATAAATTTAAGGTATACCAAATTTTGATATGCGTATACCATTTACTGTTATTTTATCTTTTTAATTTTATTAAATTTACAATTTGTATATATATAAAGTAGTTGCAAATACCAAACATATACTTAACATATACCATATATATACAAAATAGATATCAAACATATACCATTCTCTGGGTCTATTCTATTTGTTAACAAACCGAAAAAAATATACTGCACATATACCATTTGCTCAAAAAATATATCAAACATATACGTAACGTATATTATATATATATATATATATATATATATATATATATATATACTATTTTCTGGGTATATTCTTTTTGTGAACAAATTGAAAAAATATACCACACATATACCATTTGCTCAGAAAAATATTACATGTATTGCATCGATATGTTTAACCTAATAGTAAACATATGTAATCTCAAATTCGAGTCATCTCTCCTCATGTAAATTAAAACA